>JAHPZR010039332.1:7500-10000 GCA_019787425.1 Platygyra sinensis | reverse complement strand
TGGTTTTGTTCTGTGACTTTTAGTTCAAAAGTTACAGGGGGGGGGTCCCCTTTAGGGCCTCCAGAAGATGAAAAATTCTGCTTTGGAAAGGGTAAGTTTGGACCACTATAAAAGCAAACAAATAAAGCCCTTTCAATAATTCATTGTATGGTGTGTTTCTGTTGCAAAAGGTCTTTCAGTTCATGTATGCCGATTTGGCATACAAGGTTCTGGCAGAGTGGGACCTGGCACAAGTTTTGGCCAAATTTTTAAGATAAAACTACCATCCAAAATTACCTAATTTTAGAAGGTCATATTTCTTTTTGCCTTATGGGCTAAAATTGATACTTATATCAGGAGTTACCTCAATCCAGGTATAATAAAAGTCAATTGAGAAAAAATTGGCCCATGAAACTTTTGGATGCTTTCAGGGACCATTTTGCAGCATACTAACACGAAATTTGTATTTTGCGAAAAGCAACATTTTGAAACCCATACTGGCTTAATTTCTATTTGAATGCTTCAGTGTGGTTTCTTAAGTCTATATCATCTTTAAAAATCTATGATAAGTAATAAATTGCAGGTTAAATACTATTTTAGACTTTTAGTTTGCCTTAGAACAAGAAATTCAGTACTCATACAACCACTTGATTCGATATAAAACAGATATGCATACAATAAATGTAGTTGGTGTGTTATGTTAAATGCATGTGTCCATCTTCTAAACATATTAATGCTTACCTATAGGCTAAAATGTCCATGGCTTGCAGGGCAATGTCTCCAAGCCCTTAAAAATACTCCTGAAAATCATGCGATTGAAACCATCCTACGGTAAAAACATTATCCCTGATGATCTGTTCTTCGCGAGTTTGGTAACAAATAAGTTCATAATAGTCTGATGAAATGAGATCGCTTCCTAATGCTGTTGAGTTGCTTGCAAGTAGTTCTTACAGCGGATCGAAGTTCAGCTCTATCACATCAAGGTAAACTTCACGATCAGGACTACAAACTGCACTCCTACGTAGACAGGCAATGAATTTAAACATAATCATGCACTCAAATGTAACATACAATTCTCATCAAGTGTTGTATATCTACTCGGCATCAAGTGGTTGTCCACGGCACAGCTAAAATGAGTAATCGTCTATGATTAACCGTAGCAAATTATTAAGCATTAATCATCAGATTCCTAAAGGTGATATAGACTTAAGAAACCACACTGGAAGCATTCAAATAGAAATTAAGCCAGTATGGGTTTCAAAATGTTGCTTTTCGCAAAATACAAATTTCGTGTTAGTATGCTGCAAAATGGTCCCTGAAAGCATCCAAAAGTTTCATGGGCCAATTTTTTCTCAATTGACTTTTATTATACCTGGATTGAGGTAACTCCTGATATAAGTATCAATTTTAGCCCATAAGGCAAAAAAGAAATATGACCTTCTAAAATTAGGTAATTTTGGATGGTAGTTTTATCTTAAAAATTTGGCCAAAACTTGTGCCAGGTCCCACTCTGCCAGAACCTTGTATGCCAAATCGGCATACATGAACTGAAAGACCTTTTGCAACAGAAACACACCATACAATGAATTATTGAAAGGGCTTTATTTGTTTGCTTTTATAGTGGTCCAAACTTACCCTTTCCAAAGCAGAATTTTTCATCTTCTGGAGGCCCTAAAGGGGACCCCCCCCCTGTAACTTTTGAACTAAAAGTCACAGAACAAAACCAACTTGGGTTTTGGAATATCTCAATAAGGCCAACTTCTGGAACAAGTTTCATCAAAATCGGCCAACCCACATTTTCAACCTCTGGAACACTTTCTCAGACAATGACACTTAACTAAGTTTAAAAATATGAAATAGTTTAAATAATAAACATCAGAAAATGTACTCTAGAAGTTAACTACGGATTTACATAAAATTCGGAGATCTTAAATATAAAATCGCACATCTTCTTCTTAGGCACCGACTGAACAGAGAGACTGTTAAAATTAAGTCCCTAAATGATGGGTCCAGTTCAAAGTGAAAACTGGAGTCAAATAAGTGACATCACGTAAAATAATGACAAAATTTGGGGCGGAAACTTTGAAAAAAGTGTTATCGAATGCGAAAAAATTACTCAAGAAAGATCTCCCGGTACTTCCTCCACGCGAGTTTTTTTATGTTTATATTATTGATAACTTATCATACGGTTTTTCTCGTTCAATTTGGAACTGATTTGCATTTGTGGACCTTGTGAGTTCCTCTTCCGAAGCGGCTCGTGCAATTTCAGTTTTTTTGAGAAACACACTCGTGCAAATTACCTCGAAACCGTATTAAAACGGCTATTAAAACGGCTATTAAAACATTCAAACATCGAGATCGAGAAAAGAGTTAAACCACTACGCGCAGCGGAGTATTCTTGAGAAAATTCGAGGTCTGGATAGCCGATCAAATGCTGTCTAGAGTGTTTTATGTATCTTCTTAATCGAAACAAAAGGTAAGGAGTAAACGGCGGAGTGAAATCGTGAAAATCCCATGGTCC
>JAHPZR010039327.1:25000-26535 GCA_019787425.1 Platygyra sinensis | reverse complement strand
GGTACACTCAACCAATAGCCCTTTTCACGGTTAGCTTTGCTCATTTGCATAACAATAAAATCTAGCATGTATGCGAGGCAATTTCGGGCTATTTTGTACTTTTAGACCGAAATTGCCTGGTATCCAGGTTGGATTACTTTGTAATGCAAATGAGAAAAATTAACCGTGAAATGGGCTATTCTATGGGAGTATTTTTGTACTAATAAATTTGCTTGGTTGTTGTCCACGTGAGTGAAAACGCTCTTGAAGCGTGCACCGGAGAGACTTGGAAAATATCTTTCTCTTAGCTACTCTTGTGGTGTCTCACTACCAGGGGATATATGGCTACAAGCCAACCGTTAGGGCAACCTGTCAGAATGCTGGAGGGAGAGGGGGGCGGGGACGGGTGACCTGAATAGACTGTTTGCATTCAAGGGACATGCGGTACCCAGTACTCCTGGACGCTTCATGGTACAGAAAGTTGAGAGTTACGCGTCCACAGTGATAAACAGTTCTGACACCTCGATCCATTGGGCTGGAACTGAAACTGTATTTATTTCCAAAGAACCTTTTGTCATTTATTCTGTGGTCGCCTTGAGCTTTGAGAGGTACTTGACCTCATCGCAAGCGAGACTGGTTCATTTACTGGTGATCTTTAACAAACAAGATAAAGTCGGGGCTTTCATCGAGGTATTTGCCGCTTACACTGATTTGTTTTGGGGTAAGTTCAAGGGAAAGGGTAGCTACAAAATAGAACAACAAGTAGGAGTGACACTATTAACATCCGTCAAATGAAAGAAATGCATCATGGTTATTGCCCTCAAAAGAGCTTAAGGATATCAAATTTATACAAACGGGGCAAATCGAGATAAGATCCCTTATTTACTTGCAAAACTAGAGATGTCTGTCAGTCGACAAGGCATAATAGATCTCAATATGAATTGATTCTGTTCTTAGGACTATTAAGGGCATTAAAAACAAGATTTGTCCAATCACTTATTTCAGTAATAATTTAGCGACAGTAGCTTATATGAGATCATTGAAGTAAGTTAAGGAAGTGCTTGTATTTTAATCATAGGGGCTTCAGTTGTCGGGGTGTTCACTCATTGTACAATGCCACCCATGCAAGGAAACAGAAACTGAGGACGCGCATTCAAGGTAAGAAAGAGAAAAATCTAGGATAAGTTATGTTTCCCTGAAATGGTAGTTCCTTTACGAGAGAATTCAGTGCACTTCTGAAGAAATGGGTCTTGAATTTGGCACAAAGTTCTTTGTACAGGTGGTAACATGTTATGGTTATAGGTCAAGGGAGAGTTAAACTGAAGTTTTTCAATTCTATTCTACTGTCAGTTTAGTACGAGATTCTACTTATCGCTGTCTATTCATCGATTGGCTTTCAACTTAAAGGGTTACACGGACTAATGACCAGTTAAGCATGCTATATATCTGGAACCGTTTGATGCACTAGACCAAAAAACCATGTTGACAGACAAAAAGGCAACTTGCGGTTTTCTCACAAAGTAACGTGAAACCTTCCAGTTCATATCAAGCTTCTG
>JAHPZR010039327.1:0-20000 GCA_019787425.1 Platygyra sinensis | reverse complement strand
GGTTTAACTTGGTGGACCAACCGCCGCATAAAAGCTCTCAGAAAAGCACAGGCTGGTCGTCGTTCTCCATATCCATACACGAACCCGTATCCAGTATACGCACCGTCCCCTCCTCCAGCGTCGCCATCTTTTTACACCTCGGCCTATCCTTCTCCATCTTACGGCTCGTCCCAGTTTTCAGATTTTCCGTCCTCTTCCTACTCTTCGTACTCCTCTTCGCCTTCGTATCCAGCTTCTCCATCTTACTACTCGGCCCCTTCTTACCCCGCGTCAGCACCATACTCCTCATCATACCCTTCAAACACACAAACCCAGCAGTTGTCTTATTCGCCCTCCTCTTCAAGTCCTTACACTAGTGATCAGTACCAACAGATGTCATATCCATATCAAATCACATCAAATGAGGCTGGGTCTATGGCCAATTCAGCAGCGTCCTTGGTGGTCCCGGGATCCGCCTTAAAACCAAGCTTTGACGCCAGAAAGCCTAAACCTAAACCTTCTCCTCCAGACAGAACAGAAAAGTTCGAGATCAAAGGGAGATGTAAGTATTTTCTCTACAGTATAATGTAACGTTTTCTTTTTTACAAATTGCTCTACTTTGTCCATTTGATTCGAAATGTTGCTTTCCACTGTTTGAATGCTATGCCCGTAAATGAGTTGTAATGTCTGTGTATTAGTTGCAGTTTACACCCGAGTTTACATAACTATTGTGTACTTTTTTATGACGCAGTTTTTAAAAGCATCGGTTGCTGGGCAGATTCTCCTAAAAACCGTGCCATGGAGAGTCTGGAAGGCAAACATTCTCATCTCAAACAACATGACTACAGGATAAGAATTAACGCTCTGATGAAATGTGCCGAGGCAGCAGATGAACAAGACTTGAACTTGTTTGCACTGCAGAAACGGTGGACAGTGTTTTGGAGGAAAAAATGACGAGAACACTTATCGGAAGCATGGACCTAGCACTGAATGCCAAGGTAGTACCTTTGTGACTGTCATGATCTTATGACCGTCATGTTAAGAGTAACATGGCACAATATTTAAAAAATGAATGTCATCAGAGTAAACCTAGAAAGAGGATAATAGTGATGGTGGTGATGATGATGATTATTATTATTATGGTGCTGTTGAGGGTGATGATGATGGTGATAATGATAATGATATCTGGACAGTGACTTCAATTATCATTAACATACTCAATAAACTAATTCATAGTGGAAACTAAAACTGACATTCGTGCGTAAACAAATGCTGCCAAAAAGGACAACTTGAAAGTGAGTAAGCGTTAAGCCGATCTAAAATGTTGTTAACGCTCCTGATAATCCTCCTCCAGATAAGAAAAGCAGCAACCTACGTTGTCCGACCGCTGATCCTTTGGATTGCTCCAAATAAAACATCTAGTACACGCGTTGGCCAAAATCAACTGAAAATCGCTTTAACTAATAGAAAGATGTTAATGAAAATTATCGATTCCTAAATGCGTGAAAAAAATCAATACAATTGTTATTGTGTTTTCAAATATTCTGCGTACTTGTGACTTGGAATTTATATTTTTTCTTTATTCTAGGCGATGGCGAGGGAGGGCCTTGGAGCAACGAGGTGTATAGGTAGGAAAAGAACGATAAAAAAACACACACAATGTTGCACTTTTAACTGAACTTAAAGAAGACTTAATTATGCGAGAAGTACTAACGCGTAAATTAGGCGAAATAAAAATAGCCTAAAGTAAATACCTAGCAATAATAAAAGCGGGTAGCTTTATAGCTTCCTGCTGCACCTACAGTGATATAAATCGGTAAGGTGAAGCCTGAGTGGTCCCTACCACCTGTGTATATCCTCAGTATCCTGACATCTGTAACGTGAAGTGACCAAAAGCATTATTCCTTCTTATTTTGCTTGGGATGCATTGTGAGAATAGAGTGTCCAACACGATCATCTGTACCATTAGGCCACCTGATAAACCACGTGTTTTTATTGACCTATCTCTGGGCCTTGCCGTGTTGGAGTACTTCTTTTACAAATATTTTGAGGCACATTCTCAGAAACTAGGTATCTTATGCATGACACAGCTTTCTAGATGAGGATGGCCAGCCACTGGTGAAACCACTACCGATATTAGACAGCAAAAATGGATCCACCAGCGGCTCAAGTAATTTGACCTCGCAACCTGCAAATCCCGGATGCATTCTTCCGCAGCCTGGTGCTGGCCAAATGTGTGGTGGGGGATGTCCAATTCAAATGCCTGGTTGCCAAGGTAAGTTTTCAAGGGTGTTATTTTGCGTTACTTAAGTTACAATGGTCGTTCTCAAGATGCCTGTCAGTTAATGTCGTTACTTGTAGTGTCTGTAGATATTCCTATGGTTGACTGGTTTAAGCCCCGAGAGTTTACGCTGGACTAGGAAGCTAGAACTCTGGGGAGATAAATTGACTCCTAAAACGATAGCTAACCATAAAGATCTTAAGATTACAATGTACCAGAACCACTGTCGGGATTAAAATGTATCGTAGGCAAAAAAGGGGAGAGGCAAGATTTGGGGAGTACTGTATTAAACTGAGAACAGTCATGTCTCCGGCAATCATACTTAGACGATAATATATTTCTGGTTCTCTTGCAGTCAATGGCGCTAATGGGACAACAAATGGTGAGTTTGAAATTTATGACAATAGATTGTGCATTGCTTTCAAATGGTCTTATACACGTTACCCGCAGGTGCAAATGAACGTCCGAAAGTGTCCAATAATCATGATAGAAATCTGTGTTATCTTATTTATTAAGGAACAGGGACACCATCCAATACTAACCAGAGCCTACCAACCGGTGGGTGTGGCCCGGGTGCAGTGGGAGGAGTGCCATGTCCATCTCAAGTGCCACCATCAGGGGTGTGTGGAGGCATGCCTTGTGGTTCTTCTACCGTTAGTGGTGCTAATGCAACGTCTAATGGTGAGTTGAAAACTATCACTTACAGCAAATGGCATGGTGCAACATTATCAACTTGTCTTATTTCAATTATATTTAAGGAACAGGACCACAGACCAACCAAAGCCAACCAACCGGTGGATGTGGTCCGGGTGTATTGGGAGGAATATCATGTGCACCCCAGATGACACCATCAGTGGGTTGTGGAAGCATGGGAATGGAAACGCCTTGTCCACCGGTACCCCAGGCCATGCCTGTTGCATCTCCTACTTGTGGAACCGGATCCATGGGAGGAACACCTTGTGTAACTATTGACACTGGATGTGTACAGATAGGTTCTCAGCCATCAGGAGGGACACCCTGTCCAGCCCCAACGCAGGGAATGGCTCCCGGTGGTTGTCCAGACATGGGAACAGGTGCCATGCCGGGATCAACTTGTGTGATTCAAGGGAAGCTTACTGTAGGATGCCCAAACGTGACCACCGGTGGAAACCCTTGCCCACTCCCTGGAAACATCACGGGGGGAAACATTATCCCTGGCCCCAGTGGAATAACCAATGGATCAACAAATGCAAAAGCACCGGGTGCGGGTCCGGGTCTGCTTGCGTCTTCCAAGTCTGTTCCAGGTAAGACATCATTGACCACAAACGTAAAGTTTATTGGTAAAGAGTTTTTTCACGCACACGAGTATTTGAATCAAATTGCGCAATCAGGACACAGAGAACATTTCGAATACTACGTACAGGATATTAACCATTTTGAATATAAAACAATAATGAACAGCTATACACAACACACCTCTTCCAATAAAGTAATGTCTAATTTGTTTTCCCCTAACTGTAGAATGCAAGGCAAAGGCGGATGTTGTATTTATCATTGATGGATCAGGAAGCATAGAATTGTCCGGGAAAGGGAATTTTAAAAAAGTTTTGGATTTTGTCAAAGATCTTACCCGAAAATTCGATGTGTCTAAAGAAGGCACTCATGTTGGAATCGTCCTCTACAGCAGTAAACCCGAGGTAGGGTGATCGCAATAAAGTCTTTCAAGTCCATTATCAGGTGGCTGATATACTATCAAGAGTTTTACGTATCTTTCATATACGTCTTCAGCTTGTCCCTGTACAATCCACAGGTGCATACTGACTTATTAACTTATCCAGTTCTTGAGCATTCATAGTTTCCCGGGGGGGGGGACTCACATTCAAAGAGGACGGGCTGCTCGTCGGAAATTTTGAAAAGAACCTCTAAGACGTACCAATTAATCCAATTATTGCCATGATCTTTATTCATTCAGGTTGTGTCAGGGCTTGATCAACATTACAGCCAATCAGAAATCCTTGCCAAAATTGAAGGAATCAACTATCCGAATGGAGGAACAAATACTGGGGCTGCACTAAAAAAGGCTAAAGAAGCTCTATTTGATAAAAGCTCACGGGCAGGTGCTCCCAACATCGCTCTTGTTATAAATGACGGCAAGTCAAATGACGACATCAGTGATCCAGCCCAGAAGCTCAGGGACTCAGGAGTTACTGTCTTCAGTGTAGGAGTTGGTAAAAACTACGATCTTAAAGAGCTGCAAGACATGGCCACCGACCCGGATTCACAGCATGTGTTTAAAGGAGAGTTTGATGCACTTAGTTCTCAAGTGGAATCCATAGTAGATATGGCATGCAAAGGTACAGTAGATATATCCTCTACATTACCTTTTCTTGCAGTGGTACAAAGTTTGGTGATGGGCTCCTTAAGATGATTCCTCAGTATTGCATTGCGCATCCCTACTGCGCAAGTTTTCTGCGTCATTAGCGCGCGCAAATAAGCACGTGAACGTGCACAACAAAAGAAATTTCCCTCAAGCTAAGCTCGATAACGAAATAAATGGTCTTTTACTTTTAAACGAACATGGTGACCTATATTTTTTATTGCTTAATAATAGTGTACATATCATCTTCTTTAATTTTAAAAAGTTAAAAAAAATTTTATCGGAAGGAAAAAAAGATATAGGTAAAAGCGTGCAAAAAAATCGTACTCCGGAATTCAAATTATGACCGCGAAAACAACGACTATGCGAACGCTTTACGGCCACGTCGCTTTAAATGGTGTGATTTTTCGACAAATTTCATATGATATTGTTCCATATGCTCGACACTTTCTACCTGTCAGGTTTTTTCCCAAGTATATTACTTTAATGAATTATTCTTCAAGCTACCGCAAAATATTACTTGGACCGATGAATAACGCGCGTGATTAGCAAGAGTACAGCCATAAATTGGGTAAGATTGGCCCATCATATCTCTTAAGCGAGAATGGTGACCTATCATTTTTATTGTGCTTTTCGAAACAGTGCTTGGTAGAGAACATTAAATTCAGGGAAAGTTTCAAAAAAATTCATCGGTAAATTTAATTTCTGAGGAATCACCTTAAAGGAAATATGCATCCCGCCGTAGAATACTTGATGCCTCAGATTATTGTCTTAACAAGTTTGTTTGGCAAAGTAATGATAGCAAAGGAGAATTAAAAGTTCAATCACACTCTCAAATTCTCAGTTCTAAAAGATGTCATTGTCTTGCTTTAATTAGATAAATGTCATCATTTCAACAGGTTACCACAAGATGTCAGTGTTTCAGTTAATTATTGTCGAAGTGGAGCTATGCGTATTTTATGAAATAGTACAATTTTGTTTTGAAGTTGATTTTAAATCTATGTATTCTGTTATTGATCTCCAGCCGCTGGGGGAACAATTCAGCCACAACGTAAGTTTAATGTCAAATACAATTGTTTGCAATATTAGAGAACTGAAGAGCAGCAAGCACCTCATTCACTTCATTTGTTAACGTACTGTTGTGAAGTCCATAAACAGAGAGCTTTGAATTGTCAAGCTCAGAAGTGTTATACTAAAATTACTTACAACCTATGATGTTTCTCAAGAATTATTGGCAAACTCTGTTCCTCGAATTGCTTTAGATCTACCATTACAATCGCAGGTTTGGCAATCTACAAAGCAGTATATGGTATTTGAAGTTAGCTTCCTGTTGAAGTCCTTTTTAAGTTCTGTCTAAGCCCCGATTTGTTGCTCGTAAGCGTTGTTTATACTTTTTAAGTAGGGCTCTGTTACAAAGTTAAAATTCCGAAAGGTTCTAAAATCGATAAATATTGACTTTTCGATAACGACTCTCCACTCATCTGAACCTGACAATGAACATTTTATCTCCAAATCTTTACACTTATTTTGTTTTAATAGCTTTTTTTTAATCCAAGGCTAATTATTAAGAATTCGCTTTCATCGATTGATGGAACTCTCTGATTTATTGGAATGTTAATGGTAAAATTTATAATATTTTGACAGCGCCTCAGAGCTTGCTACCGAAGCTTCCGCCAGCTGCTGCAGAAACTAGTACGTTTATACACATGTTTATTTACCCATGTATGTGAACATCGTAAAGAAATGAACAATATTGTTGGTTCCAAATGCTTGGAAAAGTTCGTATTTCATTTTAAAATCCTGTTCTCTGTTTCTCATCATATTTGTATATATTTCTCTTTTCAAGAGTGCAAAGCCAAAGTAGACATTGGTATTTTGTTGGACGGCTCCGGAAGCATCGATTTCCAAAGCCCTGGAAACTTTGAAAAATGCAAGAAGTTCCTCCAAAACCTCGTCAGCTCCTTCAACGTTGCTAAAGATGGCACACATGTAGGACTTGTAGTGTTTTCCAGCAATGCTGACATTATCTTCAGTTTTGAGAAATATCTGGATGCTAAGCCCATGATGGATGCTATTGCCAAGATCCAATACCCCGCGGCAGGGACCTACACTGGAAAGGCCCTCGATCTGGTGCGGACTGGTTTGTTTGAAGTCAGTGCAAGGCAAGGAGTGAAAGATATTCTTCTTATTATGACTGATGGCGCCTCTCGGGTAAGATCTACTGTTGATGAGAAAACGTCCATCTGAATTTCGCAAAAATAGCATTACAATGAATAGCGAGGGAGTGAGGTCAGGTTAATTCGTGAACACAATTTGGAGGGACGGGGTTTTATGTATAAAATTGCCATAAGCCCTCACCAAAACCGTTTCTCTTCTTTTTTCACTGCGTTGACTACTGTGCGTATATACGTACATATCATGATAAAGATGAGTTTCTGGAGTCGGACTAGTTCAAATACGTACATATATAAATACAATTGGGCTTTTTAGATTAAAGATACAAAAATATATAAACATACAAATAAGAATAAATAAAATGATATATAAATAGACATATCAGTGTGTTTAAGACTAGAAATTTGGAGATTAAATGTTTTCTTGAACACCATTTGAATTTCTTTAGTAATGGTTCCAACTTGAGCTCAGAGTCGAATCAGTTCCAAAGATCACATCACATCACATCCTTGTTACTCAAATCAGGTTAAAAGTTCAGTTAATGCTTCTAAATAAACTGATTTGTTTTCTGACGAATAGGACACAATAGAAGAACCTTCAAAGAAACTCCGTGACATGGGAGTGACGATCTTCAGCTTTGGGATTGGTAAAGAGTACAAGAAGGACGAGCTGGATGAAATGGCAACCGACCCAGACTCCACTCATGTCTTTACAGGAGATTTTGACGAATTTGATCAAGTACTTCCAAAAATCAAAAAGCAGTCTTGTACAGGTGAGTATGCCAGGAAAAGTCAGCAAGCGCATGCTTTATCCGATGCTGGGGAATAGGCCCGCCATGATATACAGTCAAAGCTCCGGTTGTGACCGGCGTCTCTCGTAAGTGACCGCTTCTCCTCAGCTACCAGTTTTCGAAAACACCAAAAGTTTACAAGTCAAATTACTATTTTTGGTACCTATTATGAGCGACTGTAACCACTTCTAGAGGTTAAATTGTGAACATTTTATTTTCTTTTGTTTTTAACGTCTTGCAAGTGACCACTTGACAGATAATAGAGCGAAAATTGGATAATAAGGTGCGCCTGCATTATCGCATTCCTGAGTATCTTTAATCTTTAATACAAGGGCAAACTATATATACCTTGAGAAGTACAAGAGACGGAAATGTCTCAATGGGAAGTACAGGACAGTTTTCTTGAATTTGACTCTTAATATGAATAAAACGTTTAGTACATGGGTTTAATGAGGCAAATTTTTGGCTAAACTCTCTTAAGCGATCACCTTCCCGGCGTGAAGCGACTACCTGGGCTTGACACTTTGGTTGGTCGCTTACGAGAGGTTCAACTATATCAATATTCTAACATGACACCGAGAATTTCAGGACAAAATTGCAATTTTTAGAAGTCTCCTTTGTCTCCTGGGGCCCGTTTCTCGAAGATCCCGGTAATTACCGGGCCCGTCAAGCTGTTTTGTTTTCCTTTAAGGATGAGAGTTACACAAGTTTTGAAAATGGTACAGTAAAGTTATCAGGTAAAGAAACAAAGTGGGCGCCACTAGAGGCCAGAACACACCCTACTTTTCTTGAGACTTTGATTTCAAAATATGATTTCGGGCCCGTTAAGTTACCGGGTCTTTCGAGAAACGGGCTCCTGGCTACAAAGAAAACACCTCCAACTATAGAAGTTTGTCTTGAAAGCCGGGGAGCCAGCAATTAAGTATATTGATATATCGAAGGTGGCCTATTGTTAAGTCAGTTGACCAATTGGTTTTTTCAATGCCAATATCGACAAAATCTGAAGCAGATGTTATAATCAAACATAATTAAGATAAAAAAATCCCAGCTGACAGGAAGCAGACCAGTTGGCCACTGTATTTACAAGAATGACCTAACACAGGAAAACCAAGAGCAAATCAAGCTGGTGGCAGGGTTCAGGGCGTGAAACAGGGACCCCCGGATTACAAGACCAGGGGCCTGTTCCTGGAAAGCCCTGGAAACCTAATTTATTGCCCGCAAAGCCATTTTTAGTCAATCTATCGAAAAACAGATATACGCCTTAAACTTCTCGTATGAAGAAAATGTCTGGACATATTATTACGAATATGTAAATGAACAGCTCTGTCATTGTAAGGTTTGACATTTTGCTACGGCTTTTCGAATGAGAAATCTTTTCTGGACCTTCGAGAAGCAGGTACCAGTATCCTAACCCTCAGGCTAGACACCTCACATATTTACAGCCCAGTGAAGCAAAAAAACAATTCAAATATACATGTTGGGGAACGTTAGGATCTGTAGGACTCCAAATCCAGTTATTGTCCCGTTGTGGTTCTTCGTCAAGACGTTTTAAACACTGGCTCTTTTAACCAGTTGAGTCAAGTTGTCTTTAGAGTCTACACTAGGACGGAGACTAGAGATGAGTGATCTATGTAATTCATATAACTGTTATCAGTCTGTCTCATTCAAAAACTCTTTTTAAACAGCGGCTGGAGGAACATTGTCAACCAGTCCTCCGAAAGGTAATCTGTTTTTCTACGTAGATACTAAACATAGTTTGACGTACATTTTAATGCAAACAATAAAACCTTAGGTAACACAATCAAATAATCTAATCAGAGAAATTACTTTTGACTGTTAATTTAAAGTTGTCTGTTTGATCTGCAGGGCGTAGCCAGAAAAACATTTTGACTGAGGCAATGTCTATGAATAACTTATGACTGAGGCAATCAGTCCATGGTTGAGTTATCTTCCTAGGTATTAGGTACTATAAACAACAAAAGCCAAAGAAATGACCGAGGCAAGTGCCTCGGTTGGCCTGTTACTAGCTACGGCGCTGATCTGATCGGAGATTACCTCAGTGTTGTTAAATACAAATGCACCATCATAAACGGCATTAGTACGTTCAATATACGATGATATGTCGTCTCTTGGTAAGTTATAGCCATGAAGTCACTCCTTATTTGATCCTTCAGGTGCAGGAACAGCCGTCGGAGTAGGTGGCGGTGCCGGGATAACAGGAGGAAGAGGGGGAAGCATTGGAGGCAGTATAGGTGTTACAGGCGGCGTTGGAGGAGGAGCAAGTGTTGGAGGCAATATAGGCGGTACAGGTGGTGGTGTAGGAGGAGGGGGAAGTATTGGAGGCAGTATCGGTGTTACAGGCGGCGGCGGTGGAGGAGGAGCAAGTGTTGGAGGCAGTATAGGCGGTACAGGCGGTGGTATCGGAGTAGGAGTAGGAGGAGGAGGAGGAGGAGGAGCAAGTGTTGGAGGCAGCACAAGTATCTCAGTTGGAGGAGGAGGAGGTTCAAGTGGAAGTACTGGTTCCAGTTCCAGCGGCGGCGGCGGCGGCGGCGGCGGCGGAGGAGGAGGAGGAGGAGCAAGTATTGGAGGCAGTATAGGCATCTCAGGCGGCAGAGGAGGACGTTCAGGTAGAAGAAGCGCCCCGTGTTAATTTACGCTAACTCGATTCTACGTCGTATGACGCCTAAGCAAATTTTAGAAAAGTGCAAAACGCACGCTTTGATATATCCTCACGGAAAAAATTGTTCACCCGCTGAACGTTAACGTCCGTGCCCTTTCAAACTCATTCTTTCAAACTCAGTCAAGTCATGCAAACACAAGTAAGACGCGCGTCGAATATGTACAGGGTATCTACCTTTTTGAATATGAAACACCAATGACTAATCATAACGCCAAAATAACAATCATAATTTCACAAAAATAATATCTTACGACGCTAGTTCAGTCAAGCATTCCTCTCCCGATAAAACGATAAACTTGAATAGGTAATACACAATTTTCTTATTTTTCTCTGGCCGTAGAATGCAAGGCAAAGGTGGATCTTTTATTTGTTATTGATGGTTCAGGAAGCATTGAAAGCTCCGGGAAAGGAAACTTTGATAAGATTAGGAATTTTGTCAAAGACCTTATCAAAAGTTTCGGTGTATCCAAAGAAGGCACCCACGTTGCGATCATCGTTTACAGCACCAAAGTAGAGGTAGGATGCCCCAGTGAGTTCTGGGTAATCTCATTGATAACTGGCTTATAGAGACTGGCAGGGAGGCATTGTGCGACCTGAGAATTGGAAATCGTAGAAAACATCCCTATAAAGTAAATAATACCAATAACAAACTTGTGAAAAGCATAATTGTCAATACTGTGTCTTTAAAACTGTTGAACGTTTCAGGTATCTATTACTTCTTCAGTTTGTCCCCTAATTTGTAATTCACCGATACATACTTTAACTGTTTTTTAGTTCATACGTCCCGATGAGCGGGCAAGATGAATCAAATCGAGCGCTGTGATTGGCTACCCGAGCGGCCAAGATGGACGTATCCTGCCCACTCGGGATTACCCGCCGTGTCCCGCGAACAAATTTCTCAAAAGCCAAATAATAAATCCTTTATTGACCAAGCTTTTTCGGTGAAGATGGCATGAAATTAGCACCCCCCCCCCCCCCCCCTGGGGATATTCCCAGGTACATGTATCGTTAAGGAGATTAATTGCAATTAACTCTGTTCATTTAGGTCAAGTCACGGTTTGATGAACATAACAGCCAATCAGAAATCGTTGACGTAATTACTAACATCATATATCCTGGTGCTGGAACAAACACTGGTAAAGCCCTTGAGGAAGCCAAAGCTCTATTTGAAAACGGCGCCCGAAAAGGGGTTGCTAACATCGCTTTAGTTACAACTGACGGCAAGTCACAAGACGACATCGCTGGTCCATCTCAGAAGCTCAGGGACTCGGGAGTTATTGTCTTCAGTGTAGGAATTGGTAAAAATTACGATCTTAAAGAGCTACAAGAAATGGCTACCGATCCGGATGCACAGCATGTGTTTAAAGCAGAGTTTGATGCTCTTAAGACAATTGAGAATGCCATTGTAGATACGGCTTGTAAAGGTAGGTAAATCCTTTATTTTTTAATTATGTTTCTTGCATACTCAGTTTTGGCATAAGTTTCTCTCATATACATACAGTTGTACAACTGTATCAAAGGAACCAAGGTCATAGTCCCATAGTGTTTAAAACAACAGGACCTGGGTGGCCTTGCCTGATTTTCACATATGGCTTCCCTCGTATTATTCCTTTTTCAGACATTTTAGCTGTGCACAAAAATGTTTTGGAAACTGCCCAACACCACCCACCAGTCGCTTATGACAAATATTTCCCAACAAATATTTCCCAACAAAAGAACGGGAGCTGGTAAAAAATACTCTCTAAACTTCTATAAAAAATGCCAAAAGACTTCTTTCTTAGCTGCTTTATCACATTTGGTAATTACGCATTGGTGCACTGGCGTCATGGTTTGTAGGCGCGACTCCAGACCGAGCGGTCCTGGTTATTTGTAAGGGAACGAAACTACAGTTTATCATCAAGTTAAAGGATGATGTAAAATACGGTATGTACTACCAGTATATCGTAAGGTGATTATAACAGACGATTTCCACGAACAAGGTCTGTTGTTTACCAGAAGAACGAACATTTTCCAACGCTAATAAAAACTTTGCACTAAGTTTAGCCATTCACCAAAGTTTCAGCTTCCAAAGTGCAGGTTTTGCTTATGAAATTCTTCTCCTAAGAAACCCAAACGTTTGACATCGTTGCCGCCATTTTGAAAAGTACTCAGCAGCCAGGCTGCGTTTTCGTCACGTCATTCCGTTCAACAGATTTTGTCCAAAAGGCTTCCGTCAAGCCTGATAACTACCACTCTGGGTTACGACTGCTCTTGAGCCGCATTATTTTAAGCAAACATGCTCCAAGCCCGAAAATGATAGCAGTGAAGATAGTGAAGTGGATAGCCGCTTGAAAAAAATCGCTGATCTTGGGTAAGATGCAAAATTAGTTGCCGGTTTTTCTCTTTCCGGCCAATTTTGAGTCAGACGGAATAAAGTCAATAAACACGGCCTGACTGCCAAATACAGTTCAAAATTGCGGCCTTCGAAGTCGCTTCTTTGGAGACGAATTTCTTCAGGATAGCACTCACTTCAGAGGCTGAAACTTCGGTAAGTGAAAAACGGAATGTTTACTTGCTATAGGTGGAGTCAAAAAGTAAGCTTTTTGGAGCGACCTCCTTGAAATCTATGTATTCACGGATCTCTTATCTTTTCTTATGTTTGGTCTGAATGTAGATTATCGTAGGCACATATTCATGCATATGTACAGACAGCAATAGTACGGTTACAAATATGACATGACTCCTTATTTGATTCTTAAGCTGCAAACACAGCCGGTGGAGTAAACGCAGGGGTATCAGGAGGAGCACGAGCAGGCATTGGTGGCAGTATAGCCATCCCAGGTGGAGTAGGAGAAAAGAAGCTGATGATCGGACGTGTTATGGGAAACAAATTAAAGAAGCAAGGAGATACAGAAATTGTGACAGACGACTCAGATACAGACGGTGTTGCTCATCAGAATTTGATTTCTGATGGGCTTTTAGGTACATACATTACGAAACACACATAACAGGGCGGGGGGGGGGGGGGGTACTCAGTTATAAAAACCTAGAACTTTATATCCGAATAGGGTCGGCTGGGGCGGATACAGGGTTTCAGGGAAGGAGGTTCGAGTTATGCACAACCGACGGCGTTCCCCTGGAGGAGTACGTCCGGAGGGGAACGTCTGTGCCCTTTCAAACTCATATGGGAATTTGCATCAAGCCATCAAACACAAGCTAGAAGCTCGTCGAACATGTACAGTGACTAATCATAACGCTAAAATAACATAGTTTCACAAAAAAATACCCTACCACGTTAGCTCAGTAAGATTGAAGTATGCACCCGAACCACTTCCCCCGATGAAGCGATAAACTTGAATAGGCAATACATAATTTTGGTATTTTTCTCTGGTCGTAGAACGCAAGGCAAATCTTCTATTTGTCATGGATCGTTCAGGAAACATTGAAAGCTCCGGGAAAGGAAACTTTGATAAGGTTAAGAATTTTGTCGAAGACCTTATCCAAAGTTTTGGTGTGTCCAAAGGAGGCACACACGTTGGGATCATCGCTTACAGTGATAAAGCAGAGGTAGGATGCCTCCAGTGAGTTCTAGGTAATGTTATTGATAGGTGGCTTATAGAGACTGACCAGGATGCGCTGCGCGCACTGGGTATTGAAAATCATCATCATCATCATCGTCGTCAACACCACCAACAACAATGCTTTATGTAGACTTGAAACTTAGAACAAATTTACGAAGAAAATTACAATGACTTAGGGAAAAGAGTAGTTCGTATTGTGTGATAGTCCGGGTGAGTGTAGTTCTGAAAAGAACTGTTGTTGGTGACAGACGTTTCAACAACCTAGGCTGAAGTCATCTTCAGAGTCAACTAAATAATGCTTGTCAGTCGATGATGTTATAAGTCTGGTCAGTTGAAAACGATTGGTCAGTTAAGCCATGATGGTCTTGGCTGAAAGACTCAAGTTTGTCAAGTTTGTCGTCAGTCATGGTCAGTTGTTAGGGAAAAGATATGTGTTTAAAGTCGAGCCAGGGGGATAAATGAAACAAGTAGTTTTCATCTTCAATTTTCAATTAATCGTTTTGTGGATAACCTGATTTCTTTGAGTTCACGCAAAAAGATATTTTGATAGCTAAAAATAGTGGTGCCCGTTTCGCGAAAGCCTCGGAAACTTTTCGGGCTTGCAAAGCCATTTTTAGATAATCTGTATCTAAAAACCGAGAGGTGTATACGTCTGAAACTCCTTGTATGAAGAGAATCACTCCATACTAAGAAAATGTGAATAAAACTGCTCTCTAGTCATAAGGCTTGATAATTTGCCACGGCTTTATGGGTGCGAAAACTTTTTGAGACCATCGAGAAACGGGCGTAGAACCCTTGATTTATTCCCCTAAGGGAGATGACGCGGAGCATCCCCGACCTCGTCATGTGGTAGTTGCCCCCCACCCCCTCCGGATATACCAATGAATCGTTGAGGAGACTGCACTGATTGCAATTAGTTTTGTTCATTTAGGTTTTGTCGCGGTTTGATGAACATAACAGCCTATCAGAAACCGTTAACATAATTAGAAATATGGCAGATACTGGTGGTGAAACAAATACTGGTGGTGAATCAAATACTGGTGCAGCTCTTAAAAAAGCCAAAGCTCTTTTTGAAAACGACGCTAGAAAAGGTGTTTCTAACATCGCTTTAGTTATAACTCGCGGCAAGTCAAAAGATGACATTAAAGGTCCATCTCAGGAGCTCAGGGCCTCAGGAGTTACTGTCTTCAGCATAGGAATCGGTAAAAATTACGATCTTAAAGAGCTGCGACAAATGGCTTCCAATCCAGATTCACAGCACACGTTTAAAGCAGAGTTTGATGCTCTTAAGTACATTGTGAACACCATTGTTGATACGGCGTGGAAAGGTAGGTAAATCTTCTATTTTTTATGATGTTCCTTGCATACTCAATTTTGGCATAAGTGTCATTTGCACACATAGGAATTGTAGGAATTTTTAGTCCCATAGTCCCATAGTACAAAGGACTTTGATAATGGAAAGCCCTTACTCGATTTTTTCCTCATGGCTAGCCTTGCAGGATTTTTTTTCAGACGTTTTTGCTGTACAGGAACGTTCTTGGAAATTGCCCAACCCCTCTTTCCTCCAGAAAATGATAGTCCTTCCCATATGGAAAATATTTACCAACGTATGACCCAACTTACGAAACAACGGGAACTGGTAAAAGTCACTCTCTAACGTTCTTCCACTAAAAACAAAAGATTTGTACGTTTCTTATAGCTGCTTTATCACAGATGGCGCGCTGGCCTGATAATTGGTGGGCCGGGCTCGACTCCGGATCGAACGGTCCAGGTTATTTGGAAGAATTCGAAACTAACGCTTATCATCAAGTTAAGGATGATGTAAAATATATGCATTATCATATCGTAAGGTAATCATAACAGGCGAAGAGGTCTATTCCGAAAAACACGATTAACTTTGCTGTGCTTGCCCAATATCAAAAACTGGAAACAATTAAATTTCTGTATGCGTGGATCTCTTATCGTTTCTTATGTTTGACCTGGTAAAGGTTATTGTAGGCAAACATTCATGCACGTGCACAGACAGCAATAGTACGTTACAAACATGACATGACTCCTTATTTGATTCTTATGCAAACACAGCCGGCGGAGTAAGCGCAGGGGTATCAGGAGGAGCACGAGCAAGCATTGGTGGCAGTATAGCCATCACGGATGGAGTAGGAGAAAAGAAGCTGATGAAGATCAGAAATGTTATGGGAAGCAAATTAAAGAAGCAAGGAGATACAGAAATTGTGACAGACGACTCAGATACAGACAGTGTTGCTTATCAGAATTTGATTTCTGATGGGCTATTAGGTACATACTCTACGAAACACACATAACAGGGGTGAAACTCAGTTAAAAAAAAAAAAAACAGCACAAACAGGGGTAGGCTGGGGCGGATACAGGACATCGGAGGCTCGAGTTACGCACCACCGACGAAGTTCCCCTGTAGGCGGGTGCAGGGGGGGTCCACGGGTTTCCTCCTCATGAAAATGAGATTTCAGGCATTCTGAAGCCAAGTCAGCATCATATAATGTATGATATAGATATTTTTTTTGAATTAGGAGGCACGACCGAACTCCCCGAATCCCGCCTATATCCGCCTCAGTGCCAGGCTAGCACGTTATGTCGATGATGTCTAGGATCTCCTGTATTTTTTTTCTGTCTGGTCAAAGATTTTTTCAGAGCTGTTACACAACCAAAAACACAGACACTGTTAGTTCCTTATAATTGTTGCAAGATTCCTTTTGTATCATTTAGGAGTCGAAAGAGCTGACGGAGGAGACACGGAAGACAAATGGGATACAGGGGATGTTGTTAAGGAGAACCTGTTATCCGGCGCTGATATTGGTACGCTATAACTTTTTAATGTATTTTGGAATTATTAACTAGCATAATAAACTCTGATAAACGTCACATTTTGGCGGAGCTAACCTAAGTAGCAACTGCCTAGTGTCATCATGGCATCCTAGGGACAGATCTGGAATATATTTGCAGAGATTTAGAGAAGTATAAGTAGGAATGTAATACGTCATCATAATGGTTTATTAAGCAATAAAACTTAATACGGATCAACCGTAAAAATTAAACCAATGAAACCAATGGACTCCCTTGAGGATACCAGTGGTCCACGATGTTTAGAGGAGAAATGTTTTACCCAAAATGACAACTGATAAACTGATAAAAAAGAACACTTTCATATAAATTAAAATCAGTTTTAAAGCTTGGCTTCAATAGCAGTGCTTGTTATCGTGGAGATGATTTAATTTTGGGGGGGTTAGAGACCCATTTTGCAGCGAGCCTCGTCTTGAGAGGAGGTTAGGGTGTAAGGAAGGTTCAGTAACACCGAGTAAATGTAGGAAGTGGATGACAGAATTATCCTGCCTGCTAAAGAGAGGTGGCCATAAGTATACAGGCTCAGATTAACTTGGTTACACTTTGATGAATAAGCAGCTTAAGAATAGCACTTTGATATTGGCATTTAGTAACCGGCTCTACACTTATTGCACAGGAGGCAAGAATCAGGAAGAGATATCCGGGAGACGAAAGAGATGACTTACGGCCACCTCTCACGTGCACGTGTACAAACAAGAGAACGATACGGAACTTTGACGACCTTTGTTGGACCTGACTAACTGGGTTTTCACACGTATTCTTATCTGCACGGATAAACCGGGCGCGTGAATATGAATTAACCAAACACGCTGCCCTTTGTCGACATAGATCCATCAATGACATTTACCTTATACGCGATTGTCCTGTTCAGATATTTGGTGATCTTCAAAAAATGAGCCAGTGCCATATATTCTGAACGGCCCTTTAGTAGTTTAGAAGAGAGGAATTGGAATTAAAACTCTAACATGCCTTTATCACACTAGTACAGCGCGACAAGCATGCTATTATTGAAACGAAGCTTTCAAACATCGCGGATCGACTTTTTTGTTTTCTGAGGTATACTAACCCCGGGGGGTGGGGGGGAGCACTCCCATATAAAAAGGACAGGGGGGCTCATCAGAAATTTTGACAAGAACCCCTAAGAGCTACCAAGGTCCTGTTTTGTGAGCGTGGTTTGAAAGTAGTGCCAATTCTGAAACAACATATTATCTCCTTTGATATTCTTTTTGGCTCAAATCCCTAAACTTGAGATGCCGCAAAAGCGGACCTTATGAGGTTAAGAACTACCATAACGGCTTTTTAGAAGGTACGATTAGCAGCCTGGTCGGTCATTTTTTTAACAGCTTTATTGGGTACTAAACATAACTAAATAACAAGAATAAAAGGAAAGACCCAAAAGGGGCAGGTGCAACGGGATGAAGTCCCATGTGAGGCACCGCCCCTGAATTAAAACCTAAAATTAAATCTAAAGCATACACAAGCATCCACAAGAAGAAAGAAATAAAAATCAAGAGTGGCATGAGCATGATAGGACTAGCGCCCACGTGCAGGGGTAATTTTGTATACCCATGCATCAGTTTTAATGTAAGGTTTAATTGGAATTTCAGAGATTGCTTCTAGCATGTTAAACATAGCATTTTACAGAACGAAATAAAGTTTGATTCCTTTTCTGAACCCATACCATCTTGTGAGTAATGTTTCTTTACCAATACACTTGGCAACCGTGTCAGGAAAATAAAGAGGACCGAAGCCTTGCATATTTTATTTCATTAATTAGTTAATTATTTATTTATTTTACAACCCATGTTGATAGCAGTTTTTACAACTTAAATGGTGATTTTGCATTGATTGATTGATTGATTGATTTATTTATTTATCTATCTATTTGAGACGCAGTTTAGGATATAGAGATCTTATGTGAACAAAATGGAATCAGAATGCTAAATATACGATCGCTCTGCCTGCCAAAAGTTCAAAGCTAGCATTCACCACGTCATCCCAATAGGCGGCCATTTCCGATTTGTCTTTTGCTTTTGTGTGAAAACGAGTTTTCGTACGAACCATTCATATGAAAATGAGCTCAGCCTTCAGGTTCATTTTCATGAAAATCAAACTCGATTTTGCACAAGGACTCGTTTAGAATTGAAACGGATGCACTCGGAAATGACCTATCTTTAAACGCCTTCCGTCCTTTTTGAACCCCGACAATTTCTTTAAAATGTATAAGCTTTAGGTTTTCAAAAGCAGCATGACATGAAACACCTAGCTGTAACACTTCAGAATAATCAGTTCTATTTTCTAATTATGCGCGTCATCGAAGTACGTGCAAACAAGCCAGGGAACATGGCCCTTCTCTCTGAGTCCTGGCAAGTGAAAGGTGTAAAGCTTCTTTATGTTCCTTTCCCATCATTAGGTCTTGGGGTGTGCAGGGACAAGGTTGATTTGGCGTTTCTAGTTGATGCATCAGGAAACAAAGACAAGAGGGGACGAGAACATTTTAAAACTAGTCTGGCAATTGCCAAAGCCATCGTCAGTATGTTTGTTATCAATCATCTGCAGACTCATATTGGCTTTGTTGTATTCTCCACCAATTCTCAAGTTGTGTTGAATTTCAAGACATACTTTGACGAGAAAAGTGTCGAAAATGCAATAGATGGAATACAATATTTAGGGGGAAACACTAACATTGGCGAGGGACTAAGGCTTGTGAAGAAAGAACTGTTTGATGTCACTTCCAGACGAAACGTACCACAAATCTTGATTGTGCTCACATCAGGAAAATCAACCGAAGATGTGATAACTCCATCAAAAGCACTCAGAGATTCTGGTGTCACTGTATTCTGTATTGGAATTGGAAAAATGTACAACGAGAAAGAACTCGATGACATAGCCACAGACCCGAATGCTGATCACGTGCTAACAACAGATGTTGCTCGGCTCGGTCTTGTCATCAAGGCAGTTAAAGGCAAAATCTGTAAAGGTAAATATTAAAACTGTACGTAGCTGAACCAGAAAGCATATGTTTTTCCAAAGAAAATACCACTTACTTGAATGTTAGTTTGCCATTTTTAGCCAGGACTTTACAAAGATAACAGAAAGGTGAGGTGTTTTGCCGAGCACTTCTGTTTACGTTTCTTGCCGTAGGGATTTTCTTTTATAAAACTGAACGTATGAAAATTAAAACTTGTGAGGCACGAATTAGATCCATTATATCAACCTAGGCTTGAAGTTAAAAATACTTATTAACTACTTCTAACGGTTTGCATTCACTGCACTTCAAAAATTAGGAAAACAACCGAAGT
>JAHPZR010039326.1:50000-51622 GCA_019787425.1 Platygyra sinensis | reverse complement strand
GTAAGAATGGTAAATTTAATTGCCCAATATTTCGGTTTAGACAGGACTAACCTTCCTCAGGGTGCTTACACTAAAGCTAAGATAAAATATGGATAAAATGGTTTACAAAATTTAAATGACACGTTAAGGAAGGAAATGTATGGTGGGGAAAACCCCCATGAATAGGTTGAC
Organism: Platygyra sinensis; assembly: GCA_019787425.1. Classification (NCBI taxonomy): domain Eukaryota; kingdom Metazoa; phylum Cnidaria; class Anthozoa; order Scleractinia; family Merulinidae; genus Platygyra; species Platygyra sinensis. Next base: position 51,451 of record JAHPZR010039326.1, on the reverse strand, counting down.
ACAAACCTGAACTTGTACGCCAAAACGGATATCCAGATAGCCAACCAAAAAAAATAAATAGATCACAAATTCGTCCACACCTGTTTTACATCCCGAGGGTTCAAGGGGTCGTGCCCTTGGAGATAGGAATGCTTCTCTGTCCTTGCGAATAACCATCTCTAGTTTGAGGGTAATTGGAGTTGAGTCAAGAGGACTGGAGTTTTCCGGTCAGAGCCCTTTCACCTTGGTTTTATAGTTTATTTTTCACTGGGGCTGATTTTCCTGATCATAACCAAGGATCCGGCTTCACTCTGCTGCTGTTTGTACAAGGCAAAGTGCTTCCTTGCATTACCCAGGAAAGGAACGGGACCGCTGGTCAAGGGTAACGAAGGCTCTGGGAAAAACGAAGATTGCCCCCAGTGAATGCCCCCAGTTGGCAGTGCTAGGTCCCTAGAACGAGGATCGGGATACAATATTGGGACGAGAGAAGCAGAAAATGCTTGTCTAGAATTCTTGGAATAAAATCTTCTTTGCAATATCAACGCTGGTTTCCTTTCCAAAAGTATCCCCTGGTTAAGAGCCACACAATTTACAGCCTCCTACTTCCAGACGTTTTACAGATTTGAACGAAGGGACTGTTTTAAAACACAGAAAGTCATCGCCTAGGCCTTCACAGGCAGGCGTTTCCAAAAACTTACGCCGAAGGGAACGAAACTTGGAGGGAGTGCGAAGAAAAAAGCGTACGGGAAGGAAACGAGACTGGGAGGGAATGCACCCCCTCCTCACTTCTCCCCAATTTTTTGCTTACCCCAGGCTTGCTCCTTTGATCGCCCGCCTTTCGGCTCGCTTTTTTCGATCTCCGCCTGGAAAAGAAAAGGGGACGGCTGCTACGCAGTTTAAGAGTGCAGTTCTTTAAGGAAATCTAAAGTTGGATTCTTAAATCCGAAAAAAACTTTTCTAAACAGACCAATCCAAGATCTCTCGGATCATGGTGCATCAAAGGCACCGAAGAATCATCCACTTTCTGTTAGGTACGCCAGAGTTTTGCCCTGTATTGTTGCGAAGGACTTGTAGGTAACGGTTTTCTCTGTAAGGTCGCAGAAGATATGACAACAGGAGACAGATGTAAACTATGGCATTCTTTTCGTTCCTTTATTACTCTCTCCCTACATAGCAAGATTGTATGCTCCCTGTAAGGTAGCTTTTTTTTTTGCAGAGCGCGAAGAGGCCTAGGTACGAGTTTAGCCCTACAGCGTTGCGCAGGACTTGTAAATAGGGTTTTTCTCTGATATGACAAACAGGAGATAAAGGTAACTAATCATTTCCGTTTCCTTTATTTGCTCTCTTTCCCTACTCAGCAACATTGTGAGCTCCCCGTGGTAAAGCGAGGAGCCGGCTGTCGGTCTTAAAAATATATGGAAGATTGTGTCTCGAAAAAGGCATTGAAGGAGTTTCTGGTGAGATCGCAGAAA
>JAHPZR010039326.1:0-35000 GCA_019787425.1 Platygyra sinensis | reverse complement strand
AAGTCAAGATTAGGTTTAAAAGGGCAAAACGACGCAATGCTTTTAAACTGGTGCAAAGAATTATTTAAGCGAAAAAATATTTTGGGGTTAGGTGCACTTTAAATATCCATTACCACCTGACCCGAAGCACCTCGTAATTGTCCCGAGGGAACTTTTATCTTTTCATTAAATAATTCCACAACAAATCTCTCGCATGACCTTGATATTATTACGGACAGACTGCTACCAACATTTTATCGATTCAAACTTTCTGTTACAAGAGTCCAGATAAACCTTGAAGGTTTCTGCGATCTCACCAGAAACTCCTTCAATGCCTTTTTCGAGACACAATCTTCCATATATTTTTAAGACCGACAGCCGGCTCCTCGCTTTACCACGGGGAGCTCACAATGTTGCTGAGTAGGGAAAGAGAGCAAATAAAGGAAACGGAAATGATTAGTTACCTTTATCTCCTGTTTGTCATATCAGAGAAAAACCCTATTTACAAGTCCTGCGCAACGCTGTAGGGCTAAACTCGTACCTAGGCTCTTCGCGCTCTGCAAAAAAAAAAGCTACCTTACAGGGAGCATACAATCTTGCTATGTAGGGAGAGAGTAATAAAGGAACGAAAAGAATGCCATAGTTTACATCTGTCTCCTGTTGTCATATCTTCTGCGACCTTACAGAGAAAACCGTTACCTACAAGTCCTTCGCAACAATACAGGGCAAAACTCTGGCGTACCTAACAGAAAGTGGATGATTCTTCGGTGCCTTTGATGCACCATGATCCGAGAGATCTTGGATTGGTCTGTTTAGAAAAGTTTTTTTCGGATTTAAGAATCCAACTTTAGATTTCCTTAAAGAACTGCACTCTTAAACTGCGTAGCAGCCGTCCCCTTTTCTTTCCCGGCAGCGGAGATGGAAAAAAGCGACGCGCGAAAGGCAGGGCGGATCAAAGGAGCAAGCCTGGAGGGTAAGCAAAAAATTGGGGAGAGAGTTGAGGAGGGGGTTGCATTCCCTCCCAGTCTCCGTTTCCTACCCGTAGCGCTTGTTTCTTCGCACTCCCTCCAAGTTTTCGTTCCCTTCGGCGTAAGTTTTTGGAAACGCCTGCCTGTGAAGGCCTAGGCGATGACTTTCTGTGTTTTAAAACAGTCCCTTCGTTCAAATCTGTAAAACGTCTGGAAGTAGGAGGCTGTAAATTGTGTGGCTCTTAACCAGGGGATACTTTTGGAAAGGAAACCAGCGTTGATATTGCAAAGAAGATTTTATTCCAAGAATTCTAGACAAGCATTTTCTGCTTCTCTCGTCCCAAAATTGTAACCCGATCCACGTTCTAGGGACCTAGCACTGCCAACTGGGGGCATTCACTGGGGGCAATCTTCGTTTTTCCCAGAGCCTTCGTTACCCTTGACCAGCGGTCCCGTTCCTTTCCTGGGTAATGCAAGGAAGCACTTTGCCTTGTACAAACAGCAGCAGAGTGAAGCCGGATCCTTGGTATAGATCAGGAAAATCAGCCCCAGTGAAAAATAAACTATAAAACCAAGGTGAAAGGGCTCTGACCGGAACTCATTCCTCTTGAACTCAACTCATTACCTCAAATAGAGATGGTATTCGCAAGGACAGAGAAGCATTCCTAATCTCCAAGGGCAAGACCCTTGAACCCTCGGGATTAAACAGGTGTGACGAAATTTGATCTATTTATTTTTTTTGGTTTGCTATATGGATATCCGTTGGGGTACAAGTTCAAGGTTTTGTCAACCTATCATGTCACATACATTTCCTTCAGTGTCATTTAAATTTTGTAACCATTTTATCCATATTTACTTAGCTTTAGTGTAGCCCCTGAGGAAGGTTAGTCCTGTCTAACCGAAATATTGGGCATTAAATTTAACATTCTTACCATCCGGTCAGCCGTCCGTTCCGCTGGACAAGGGTAGCGAAGGCTTTGGTAACCAGATTGGCACTGGGGCCTAGGGTCGATTGGTCGAAATCCTCGCGCTGTCTAAATTTTTGAAAATTCCGCCATCTTACGTAATTGCTCCTATTGTTGCAATGGTTTTGTGTTGTCGTTCCCAGTTTTCCCTGGCGCGCGTCTTCGACATGCGCAGTTGTTGTTCAGCTCTGTCGGCTGGGGAGGAACCAATCTCGTTCCCAGAGTCTCGTTCCCCTTGATCAGCGGTCGGAAAACGAGAGCTCTGGGAGCAACCATTTTGAAATAACAAAGGAAATAACTGAATTCTGCCCATCCGGTTTCAGGCAGTCTGCATCTATGGCGCATGCCTAAAATGGTTGCTCCCAGAGCTCTCGATTCCTGACGCAAGCCAGAAGGATTGTGGGCTCTGGGGACGAGAATGGTGGGAACCCATCGCCAGATTTCATACCGTGAGGGCCTGGGTATGAGTCCGTCTATTATGGGATTAACAACGCAAGACCCACATATTCAGAAAGAGCACACCGAGCTTCATAAAATCCTCAAGTGTCGTGTTAATTGGGCAAATTGAGCAAGATACAGCCATTCAAAAACTTCAAAATTTACTAACGAACGTATAGGATATGGATTGCCGGACACTTGCCCGGAAATCCATACATTTCTTTGCAAATTTTGAAGTTTTTGAATGGCTGTGGCTTTTTCAAAATTGGCCCAACACGAAACTAGAGGATTTGTAAGTGGGGGGGGGACAGGGGGGCGGGAGCCCGGGAGATTAGGGGGCGGGAGGCGGGAGAGGAAAGGGCGGGAAGCGGGAGAGGAAAAGGCGGGAAGCGGGAGTTCTAAGAGGGCGGGAAGCGGGAGAGAAATGCGAAATGCTAATTATTTTAATTTAACAATGCGTTAGAATACTTTCAAAAACATCAACCTGAATTATATTTGACTTGCATTTAACGTCTTCTCAGTCACTATTGAGACTTCCGAGCAAACGAGCAAACGAAAATTTGCGCTTGGACTGAAAAACAGGCTTACTTCCGGTGAAATAGTAAACCCGTTTACAGTGGTTAGGCCTTCCCCTTTTTTTTCTCTGTTTACCGTCGTCCGACCGACCCAGATTTTCGCGTTTTCAAAAAAAAAAAGTTGTGAAGAAGGCGATGACATATTTGACTGGTTTATCAGCTTAGCTTAGTTTGCCATCGATTGTAAAGCCACACATATGTTGTGACTGATTTCTTAATGAAGACTTCTACCATTACATAATTTCAAGAAGTCGTCCCTTTAATCGGAAATGCTGACAATGTTTTGTGCTGGCACTGCTGTGGATAATTTCAGGCGAGATCAGCAGTAAAAAAATGGTGGCCTTTTGTTTACGGTTGGACCTCGCAATAGAGGGAAATCGTCATTTTCTCGAAGACGAGTACAGTGACCTATCATTTTTTTTCTTTTGTTTTGAATTGAGTAATAAATTTCTCTACTGATTTAAAATAAATTTGGACTAATTCTCAGTGTAGAAAAAAGGCGAGTCTAAAACACAGGTCACAAAACACAGGTCACAAAACACAGGTCATTGTTTCACCAATACTGGAACAACCCTAAACCTTTACTAAACATTGCCTTAATGTAGTATTTAGGCCTTAAAAGTTGTCTTAGTGCAGTATTTAGGCCTAAGTTTAGGATTAGGAAGGGGTTAGGGTTGTTCCAGTATTGGTGAAACAATGATCCGTGACCTGTGTTTTAGACCCGCCGATAGAAAAAGAAACAATCGTCAGAAACGTGAATTTAGTAAGCAATCGTGACTATAATCATGGTGCTATTATAGGAATTTAAGGCAGGGTTCGTACTGTTTTGAGCTCTTCAAATTCTCTGACTTCCCATGACTTCTTCCATGACCTTTTCAAGTTTTACATTGTCCTTGCCTTGTAATCCGCAGTAAATAACCTATCAAACAGAACTTTAATTTTCCATGACTTTCAAGGACCAACAATTAAATTCCATGACATTCCAGGTCTGGAAATAAATTCTTAAATTCCATGACTTTCCAGGTATTCCATGACCTGTACGAACCCTGTATGGGGTATAAACGAAGTGCTGTTGCTCCTAAACGAACATGCATGGGCATGGGATGGGGACCCCTCCTTTTTATTTAAAAATTTAAGTTTCTATAATATAAACAATCAACAGCCAAAGTTTGACAAAAATCTCAGTGCAGGCTCTAGTTCAGTGGAATGACCTTAATTACGACGTCGTTCTTTTCTTCCTCCATTGTCCTAATGTCAACTTTGTAACCTCGTCTTGTTGTTTCCAGGCTCCGCAGATATTATGCTAAAGTCTGGTCTCCTAGTTCCAGACTGCTCCTTTTTTTCGGCTTTATTTTTTCTCTTTTCCGACCGACCAACCCAAAATCAGAAAACGTATTCGACAGTAAACGAAGAAAAAAAAGGATGGCCTTGCGTCATATAGGTCATAAAATGTCAAGCAGCATGAGTGCACGTGTCGCGTAAGCTGTCAAATTGCAAAAAAGTGAGACGAGCAGGCGATTTCAAATCACGGGACGGGAGCAGCACGGAAAAGGGCGGGAGGCGGGAGATAAAGGTACGGGAAGCGGGAGAGCAGGGTACGGGAGGCGGGAGGTTCTGACCCCCCTGTCCCCCCCCCACTTGTAAAGCTCGGTGTGCTCTTTCTGAATATATGGATGGTCTTTCTTCCCACAATACGGACTCATACCCAGGCCCCCACCGTATGAAATCTGGCAATAGGAGTTGCACTGACCAGTTGCACTGGGAGTAAGTCTGTTCAGCGGATGGCATCTCTGCGGAGCACGCGCATTTGCAGCATTCGCCGCCATCTTGTTTATTCTTCAAAGTTTTGTTTTCTTTTTAGAGATTTTTAAACATGATAAACAGCCTTTTTATCATTAATAATGTCGGGTATGTGCTAAATTCATGTAGTCAAGTGATGATTCTATTCACTTCTGCGTTAATGTTGGAAAATGTTTGATTGCAAAGTAAATTTATTCGTCATCTTTCCACAGGGACATTTTCCTCGAAAAACACTGGAAAAGCGTTATTAGTAGATCTGTGTGCGATCATTTCTTTGAAGCGCTAACCAAGGTTAGTTAGTAATATTTTCATCATAAATGCTCCAGCTAGCGTGATACTTCTCATTGTAACAGGAAGCTGGCAATAGTTTTATGTTGATTGCACTACTATACCGTGATACGATGGGGTTTCTTACATGTACATAGATAGCACGGAGGGGGAGGGGTGTAATCATGAATCTGATATCTCAGATTCTCTCCTGGTTTGCCTGCTTCCTGCTACATGAACTTTTTCTCCCAGTTTCATGCTACAATATGCACACGTCTCCCTGTTTCTCACCCTCCTGTCGCCCTCCAATCCATTTAGATACATCACTCACACACTTGTTATAATTCCCTAAGAGATGAACCAGTTATGTTGGGGAGATTATAGTCGCATTGTTAGTTTTCCATCCATGTTTCTGTTTTCCCAGACTTTGTCTCACTCTATGTCACAAAGAATTCGGAGCACTTGCAGAATACTTGGAAACTCCTACTACCCAAGTCAGAGTGTTTTTGAAGAATGTGGTTTCATTATCAGTCAAAAAGTGAAAAGTGTAAAAGTTGGCTGACAAGTGTTTGAAAAATTGAATAAAATGATTTTTATCAATCCAGAAACAATAGGCATTAAATATTTGTCTTACATCATAAACATTTGAAGTGGTAATACTCTGAAGGAAATGGTAGAGGATTAAAGTCTTTGGAAAAATTAATAATTTACCGAAATGGTCTTTTAAGTGCTCTTGATTATTTTAACTTCATTTGTGCAAATGTCACATTTCAGTGATAAGTATCAGATTTAGAGTAGGAATACGAGTCATGCAATACTTAAGCGCAGGGTGCACTGCACAATCTCTTTATAAATGAGGTCGGCTTAATTCCATCAGTGCAGGTAATAGTTGAACCTGCCAAGCTTGATGCCATGTTACACAAGAACAAAGACAAGTCAAGCTTGACTGACCAACGTCACTTTATTTTGGACTGAAGCTCTTTTTTTGTGTGTGTGTCTTGTAATGTCAGAGATATAGTATGTTAGCATCAGTTGCAAAGGATTCATTTTTGTCTTTTATCTGGCCATGTTTCATTAGCTTACATGTATATATGTCTGGATTTATGAAAACGGTGCTAAAGAGTCCTACCCCTATAACCCTTATTTCAGTGGATTTCTTTAAACTCCAAGGCTGCCTCCAAGCCATTAAAATGGGCAAAAAATAGAGACAGGACGGCAATGAAAAGAAGATAAATGGGTAAAAGAAGGGAAAAAAACCTGACTTTCCTTTTAATTTTTATGTCGTCCCCTTTGGAGATAGTTTCTGGCGAGAAAAAAACGCTCGCTTAGTGCGTGATATCCATCCTTTAGCCTCGTTTTCATAAATCCAGACATATACATGTATACATGTAGCATTTCAATGCTGTGGAAACCAAACTTCCATTATAGTCGAATGTATATTTGTTCCCAATAGGCCAATTCACCTGAAGATGTACCTCCAGTAATTGCTGCACCACATCATTACCTTATTAGTATCTTCAGGAATGAGTTGTTCTTTCTGGCAGTTGTGCAGTCTGAAGGTACATGTACATATGTACATGAGAGAAACTAAAGCATGTTTAATTCAAGTTTGAACACATTAACTATGAGAAATGTATTTTTTGAGTCTGTTACTCGTGTACATATAGTATCTTTCACCTCACATGTCAAATGTAATATAAATAACAATGTGTAATTTGCGCAGACTTAGTATAGACCCTATGCAAAAATGGCGGCCTTTATAATTAGTCTTTTGTTGGTAAATCAAATAGGCTCACTAAACTCACTTTTGAGACAAAAATTGTAAAGAGATTGTTTTTCTGAGCAAGGTTAGTGAGTCTATTTTGAATTTGAACAAAAGAGTAATTTTAAGGTAGCCATTTTGTATAGTGTCTATACTTGATACTGCTACTGTAACTGAAGCCTTAGTACATGTACATGCCATGTACATGCATTTTCTGATAATCAGTTTAAGGGACATTAGACACCCATCCAGAGAAATATCAAGCTTGAATTTTTTTCACCTTATTTTCACAACTACTTATAATAAGCTGTTAATTTATATGCAATGATCATGAATGTTTTGACAGAAATTATTACAGAGTTATTTTATAATAAAGGTGATCAGTCACATTATTAATTGTATTTTTCTTGCAACATTGTGTTTTCAGTGCCCCCACTCTTTGTTATAGAATTTTTACACAGAGTTGTGGACACATTTACAGAGTACTTTAACAGCTGTAATGAGACATCAATAAAGGAGCATGTTGTTGTAGTATTTGAGGTGAGAATGAACTATGATGATGAAGACGGTATTAAGCCATACATTTTATGCTCATGTTCCTATTCATTGATTTTTCTTGAAGATACTTTACTTACACCTAGATGTCTTTTTTGTCATTAGTTACTTGAGGAGATGCTTGACAATGGCTTTCCTCTAGCAACAGAACCTAATATCTTGCGGGAACTTATTAATCCTCCCAGCATTGTCAGACAAGTTGTCAACACAATGACCGGTGGCTCACAGTAAGTAACTTATTGTTGTTATTCTTGAGGTTGTCTTCAAATTGATACATATTAATTATTTTGTTGTGGAAAAAACATTTGGTACTCTCATACAGTTCAGTAACGTACACGTACAGTTACAGTCAAACTAAGTGAAGCATACCGCTCAAGATTACATTAATGAACTGATTATTTGAAACTTGAACCCGCTAGTCGTTTCAAGAATGCAATAATGAATTGATTATTCTAATAGTGAACTCGCTCGCTCGATCCAAGAATACGGCTAACGGGTTCCGTTTTCGAAAAATCAATTCACTGTTGCGACTCGTAGGTTTTAAACCTGCTAGTCTGTTCTAGAATGCAATAGTGAAATGATTATTCAAAAATGGAACCTGATAGCCGTAATCTTGGATCGAACGAGCGACTTCAATATTCGAATAATCAATTCATTATTGCATTATTGAAACGACTAGTGGGTTCAAGTTTCAAATAATCAGTTTATTAATGTAATCTTGAGGGGTACGCTTCACTTAGTTTGACTGTAATTTGATTACAAGGTTCAGAACTGAACAAGAACTAGTGTGATGAAACAGAAAGTAAAGATTTATTGATCATGTTATTTCAGTGTCAGCTCCCATCTTCCAACTGGGCAACTTTCTAATGTTCCATGGAGAAGAACTGGTGTCAAATATACTCACAATGAGGTATGAATTGTACATTTTGCAAATGATTTGTATGAAAATGAAGAGCAATATTAAAACATGTCAACCAGATAAGTCTGTAGAAGTAGCAGTCATGGTTGTTAAGTATCACAACCTTTCTGGTCTTAGGTTAGTGTGCATGTATGGGTACTAATTATGCAGTGCTTTCCATATTCAAGCTGTGGACCATGGAATATCCAAAAAGTCACTTGTACATGTATTTTCTCGGTAAACACATGAGCCGAGTTTGTATAGACAACACAAGTGACAAGTGGGATATTCCATGTTATACATGTACCATAAGACAGCAAATAATAGAAAATACTGTGAAACCGACATACATGTATGCGTGGCACATTAGGGGAACTAGGATTTCCTGTATTCTGTGTGGCTGTATTTTGTATGGCATTATGTGAAAGTGTTGTAGACCTTACAAACATACTGTATATTGTGGTCTAGGATATTGTGACATTGTGGGAAAGGGGGTACATGTATTGATGTATTTCTGGAACTACATGATTACCGGTATAAGCAATATTTACAGCTGGCCACCTTGCACTTCTCACAAGTAACTCATTTTAAGAAAAATAATAGAGCTGACTGTTGGTAATTTTTAATTACACAATAAGTGGTTTACAGTGTAAGTAGAAATCAGTTTATACCTTAAATTCTGATTGGAAGATCTCTATTCTTTGCAGATTTACTTTGATGTCATTGAGGAAATTGACTGTATAATTGACAAGCATGTATGTGCACTCATTTAATCTGATTTTCATACACATACATGTAGATTGTTTGTAATACATGTACATGTAATATTATTGTTTGAAGTGAACAAATTTATACTCTCTGTATGCTTACTTACCAAAAGATATTCTTTTTACCAGGGCTCAACAGTTTTTACAGAAATCCAAGGAGTGGTTAGTAATATGCAAATTGTGTTCATCACTTTTAGTAGTTTATTCTCTTAAATAGTCTTTCTTCAACCACTGTTTATGAGTGTTAGTGAGTGCTGCATGTAGTTATGAGTGCTACTTTAGTTAATAAAGGTTGTTTTCCTCACTGACACAGATCGATTCGTGTTGTAAGCTGTCAGGAATGCCAGATCTCTCACTGTCATTTGTCAACTCAAGATTGTTAGAGGACCCAAGTTTCCATCCTTGTGTGAGATTAAAAAGATGGGAAGTGAGTTTACACTATAATAAATGTCTTATATACAGTAAGTGCTCAAAGAAAGGATGAAGTAAATAATCTGCACTCTTAATCCTGATTTGTCCCCTAGCTGTCATCTTCATACAACACACAACATGGCGCAGTGTGATCCTGCACTCCCATCTCACCCTGTGCGATATGCTTTTTGAAGTTGTATGAAGAAGACTAAGAATCCCCTCTTCCTTACCCATCTCACCCTGTGCTCCCACTTTGCCCCATGCTGTATGCTGTATGCTGTATGAAGCTGTTTGAAGATAACTGGGCCTGACAGGTCAGGTCTTAATCCATAACAAGCTGTGATATTGTACACGTTGTTGTGCTACATCAGCTTAATGCTTAACGAAACCCAAAAAGTACATGACTTGTATAGCTGTACATACATGTACATACATGTACATACATGTACATACATGTACAAACATGTACATACAATGTACATGTACATAGATGTATATAAGTGCAGATTATGTAAGTAAGATTGATTAAGGGCCTGTTTACATGGAGGTGGGGGACCCCAGGTAGATGAGGTAACCCGCCTACGTGTAGGTGGGGTAACCCGTCTCTCCATATAATCTCTCATTTTTATTTGAGCATGTTTACATGATAGGTGGGGTGACCCGCCTAGGCGGGTTGCCCGGTCTGCCAGGTAGGGTAATCCTGTCAACCGGGTTCGCATTTTGCCATGTGAACGACTCAAGGTGGGGTAATCTGCCTCGCCGGGGTCGAGTTCATGTTACATTTGCAAGCGCGCCAAAGCCCGCCAAATTAAAAAAGTAAAAAGCCACAGCACTGAAATAATGCAGCGAGAGCTGATAATGAGAGGAAAAGAACACTGACCGCCAAAATGCGTCGTTCGCCCGCCATTTTCTCTGTTTACATGCCAAGCGACCACGCAGCAACGTCTAGTAACGTCACCCCGGGACCCCGGGGTTGTAAGTTTGTATGTAAACGCGGGCCATTTTTCGACCACGGCTAGGCTGGTTACCTCACCTACCTGGGGTCCCCCACCTCCATGTAAACATCACTTAAAAGTGGATTGCAAACCATCAAACTGGGTTTTTGTTTTATCTGACTTTCAAAAGCTGAATTTGCTCCATTGTTTGCTTTTACAATGTATTTGCTGAAGCAATATATAATCTTTTGCTTTTCAGGGGGAGAAAGTTTTGTCATTTGTTCCACCTGATGGAAATTATCGTCTTTTGTCCTATCACATTACTGCAGGGTACGTCATACTTCTCTATTCAATAGCTTACCACTGTACTTTTGTGGGAGGAAATTTAAAATAAGAATTATCATGATTATGAAGATTCTCAATACAGTTAATTTTACCAGATGGTTTTGTAATGTAGCATTCCAATTACATGTTCTTTTCGTCTTTGTGCAGAACTGTAGCAATTCCAGTGTATGCAAAACCACAGATCTCTTATCACGAGGTAAAGCATATTGGTTTTCTTAAGATTGTTAGATATCATAACAGGTCAAGGGGGAACCTTCATGTACATGTTCTTGTATGTTGCATATCAGTACTGTGACACAATCACAATAAAACACCTGAAACATTTTTTACAACCACTGAATGTAAAAGTACATAAACTGTAGTGATATGATGGGTGACAAATTGCTGCTTAATTTTGGCACAAAATTTTAACGTTGATTTACATGTTTAACTTCACATGAGAAATTAGAAAATTGCCATGGCAACCATGGCAACACTTGGCATGAAATTTCTTGGTACAATAAGCAAGACAAGAACTCGCAATTGTAAGTGTAATTTGTCACCCAAGGTGTTAAACTTGGTAATCAAATACATGTAGTCTTTTCATGAAATTATTTTCTAATTTCACTGGCTACCAGTAGCACTTAAAAGGTTTGTACAAGAGCCAACTGTCTCGCTGGTGTCAGTAACACCAAGTTTGGTACATGTAGTTAACTACATGTATGATTATTGATTAACCTTGTAATATTATGGTGGAACCAACTGCAGAGGAATGGAAAGCTGTTGAAAAAAAATGGGAAGTTAGGCTGGGGCGTTTTAAGGGAACAAAATATACCTTCCAATAATATAATAAGGAAGACCTGTCCAAAGATCAAAGGTTGAAAAAAAATTAAAATTTAGGTCTCTAACCAACAAATGTTTTTGGTTGATGTGAGCTGTTATGTTTCACTGGTTAAGGGAGTAATCTTTATGCTGTTTCAGGGTGGCTCTGGAAGGTTTGACCTCACTGTTGGGCCTAAGCAAACAATGGGAAAAGTGGTGAGTACAGCTGGAAAAAAATAAAACAACACAATTCTTAGCATGCAACAGCAAAGTAACATGTCCTGCTATAATAAACACGTACTTTTACATCCATAGTGTACATGTATGTAGATGTTGGAGTCGGTCATTTGCAGATTTTGTTTTTATACTGTACAAGTATGCAGTACAGGTATCAGGTTTAGAGTAGGGAAAAAGTCTAATACAGCATGTAACCTGGCTACTTATTCTGTGAAATTACATGAGACAGTATACAATTACATGTAGTAATTAGATTTGCCTTCATGTACATGTAGGGTATGTAATTTAAATATTTTTGTAGCTCATGGGTGGATGCTTATTGCATACTGGGTACTCATTCAGAATGTGAGGCTTACAACAACTTACAACAACAACAACAACAACAAGAAATACTTTATTTACCGAGGGTGAAGTACAGTGTTTGCTATTTTTTTAATGCTTCACAACTTGGAAGTGCCCCAAGTACAAAGATACATACACCTGGTAAACTTGTTCTTAGATGACGTTTCAATCTCGTTCCCAGGGTCTCTCATCTAACGGTAAGATGAGAGACCCTGGGAAAGAGGTTGATGACATTTGGGTTGAGAATAATTATTATCTTATCTTGTGATTTAAGCAAAGATCTTTCCTGAAACACAGTACAGTGGTCACTTATTGAAAGACAGGAATAAAATAAATGTGAACGGCATGTATTGGAATGGGGGGAGGGGAGGGGAGGGGAGGGGAGGGGAGGGCAATGTCTGGGACAGGAGTGCTCACGGCAAAGAGTTCCTTCAAATAGCAGGGCCGTGGTATTGGAAGGAGTTAAAAGTTTTTCATAAAACACAGTACTCCTGACACTGATAATGTAAGATGGGAGCAAAAATAATTGTAGGATACTAGACTGTGAACAGACTGCCCCCACCCCCACCCTGGTCCGTCCTTGGTTACTTCACTTTCGAGTGGTTCCATCTCAGCCCTTCCAGCCACAGGGGGGAGGGCGAGGCAATGTCTGGAATGCATGTAGGTCTTCTCATTGCAAAAACACCTTCAAATAAGAGAGGGGATTGTATTGGAAGCAGGGTGCTGAATTGAATAATTTTTTCACATACTGGTTCACATACTTACATTGCACCACTTTATTTAAACCCAAATGTCAGTGTACACGTAGTTGTCATTTCTGAGGGAGGAAAAAAAAACTTGGGCAAACTGTTTTTGTTCACTTCAAGGTGGAAGATGTTGTGGTGACGGTCCCCTTCCCCAAGCAAGTGTTGAATGTAAATCTTACTCCTTCAGGTATAGTGGAGAGATGATTTAAATTGATTTACCATATCTAAAAATACTAGGTTCATGTACATGTGGATAGCCTCAAATTTCAGTCATCCATTAATATAAATTAAGTTTAACTTTTTAGTTTGGTAATAAAGCTTGTTGTTTTTGCTGTCATCTTTCTCCCTCGGGATACGCTGAGGGCAAGAGACGACTGACATTTCAGGCTAACATGTGGACAGTTTGTGACAGTTATTTGAAGCTACTAGCCCTATTGTAAAACGTAGAATTCACTACTTGTACAATACCATAATGCACCTCTTTAACCCCCCCAAAATTTTGCACACTCATTGTTTGCAATTTCTCCTGGGACATGAACATGTCCCAAGAGTAATCTAGAACAATGCCTATGCAAATTTTTGGGGGGGTAAAAGAGGTGTATTATGGGATTTGTGGAAGTAGAGAATATTCATTTCTATATGATGTAGTTACAGGCTTTCATTCTTGTCTTTATTTCAGTTGGAACATGTTCCTTTGATCCAGTCAAGAAAGAGCTTGTCTGGGATGTAAGTTCGTTGAATCCGAATTCTCTGTATTCTTGGTCAAGTGATCTGATGTAGAATAATTGTACTCTGTGAGTGTCGCTATCATCTTTTCCCCATTGTTCTTTGATATTCTGAAGGATACGTGTATTTTGTGGCTGTTCGTAGCTCTCTTTCCACCAACGTTAATCATTGTCCAATAAAGCTAATATGTACTGCATTTTCTTCATAGATCGGTAAAATAATACCACAAAAATTACCAAATTTGAGAGGAAATGTAAGTGCAGTTTTGATCATTTTTTGTAAGTATTTTTTTCCCAAGTTCCTCAATAGTGTAGTACAGGAATGCTTCCTTGTTATTTTTACAACAGATTATCTGTCATGACAAATACAGAAACAAAAGCAAATGTCCATACAATGCGAGGGACTGCTTTGAAGTACAGTTTGTGGAAATGCCGCCTTGTTTATGGCAGATGAAAATTAGCCACAACTTAAGCCAGTTTAAGGTTACTGGAACATAACAATACTCGGCATGAATTATTTTTGCCCTTTCAGATGTCTCTTCAGACTGGCGTACCTCCCCCAGACGAATCATGCACGATATCTGTAAGTTAACTTCTTTTACTCGTCTTCGCTTTAGTATTGTCCACTTATAAAATGTCATACATCAAGCGCTCTGATTGGTGGAACTGCTGGTTTGGAGTATGAGAACCTTCACTCACATCAATACATGTACATACATGTACCTCTTACAGTGTACTAACCGAGTTCAAGGTCCGTACCTCAAGTTACGGACCAAGTTTTTTCCCCTTCGATTTATGGCCCAAGCGCGGATCCGTAACTTACGGTACGGACCGAGAAGACGAGGTTAATAAGATATTTATTATATCTCTGTTGTGTGTCTGAAGGGTTCGGCAACGATTTTCATTCATGAGGACGGCTTCAAATTTCTGAAGCAGGTCGAAAGGAAAACGAATCAATTTGAAATCGTTTTTAAGTCGTTGGCACGCTTTAGTACACAATTTAGAGTAAAATAAAGTTTAACTTTCATTTGCTATGTAAGTTGAAAAAATTTGGCTATATAATTCACGCAACAGTTTAGCAACCAAAAAAAACTTTAAATTTTAGCAGGCCGTGCAGGAGAGTACAGCCCGCTAAATTGACCAATCACAGCGCGCGTACTAACTTAGAGGTATAATGACATTTATTTCGGTTTCCTTGGCAAAGATGATCTGTATTCCCTGCTAAGGGATAGAAGTCTAGTAAAGGTTTATCAGCTCACGTTGATGAACGCTTCTTGAGTGCCAGTATTGTTTTTCTCACTTTTAGGTCAAGTTTAAGATCTCTCAACTGGCGGCTTCAGGCCTTAAAGTCAGCAGGTTGGATATCTATGGAGAGGTAGGTGAAGCCTTAATTGTTCAGCTTTTTTTCGTGGGTGTTCTTGTAAACAGCTCCCTATCTTGAACGTTGAGCAGTTAATATGGTAACATATATATAGTTGTCGGTAGGTGGGCTATTCTGAGGTTAGAAGGCTGTAGGATCCACACGATTGTCGCGGAAATGCTCTTGATGCCAGTTGCACGCGTAGTCACTGAACTAGCGGGTATTGGGCTTTTGTTGGTGTCGTGAAATAAAGTCAGTGTTGTAGTTTAAGGAAGCAAATCTGTTTTCATCAGATATGTTGTCTGGTGTGTCAAAAACTAGTCCTGCTCTTGTCTTTGAAGTCTCACTCCGTTTCTTTGTGGTCTAGCTATTTTCCGGTATGACTACAATCATGGACAATAGTCTTGGGACAAATTTACATTTGTGGCTCTTTTTCACACGCGCCAAACAAACGGTCAGGCGCGAATTCATCTACATATGTTCAGCCCCTCCCCCTCCCCCCGTCTACAATGTTGGACACGTGTACACGCTATTTCTACAGAGGTTCAACATTGTATTTGGGGGGGGGGGAGCAACGCATTTTGAAACGGAAAACAGTGCTTTTTTAAAACTCCGTTTTAAAAACACAGAAAATTAATGCAATTACACTAGTGTCCCAAGGAATTTTGTCCACCATTGTGGGTTTCTTATACACCGTGGTTCTTGGTTCGTAGTTCGTTGTTGTCGGAGTTTACCAAGCAGTCCTAAAAAAGGAGAGCTTTCCGTTTTCGTCGAACTGTTTGGTAAACATAACATAACATAACATGTAAACTGGTTGTTGAGGTTCTTTTCGTTGAGTTAACCGTGAAAACCGTCGATTTCGTCCTTGTGTACAGCTGTAAAAGTGCTTATAGATGGACAGTTTATAAGTCAGAAATCCCAGACTTAGTGTAAAACTTTAACAGCATTTCCACCTTTCACCGCCTTTCCATCGGCATATATGCTCTCCATTTGCACCAGGCAAATCGACTGGTTGTGAGAATTATAGTGCCTGCGTGACTTGACCATCTACAGGAATGTTTTACTTACAACAGAATGAAACCCCTGCGATGTAGTCTTCAAACCCTGCCGATCCACCTTTTTAATGGTGTAACATATAATAAATTGCTAAAATGAGTAACTCTGGTGCCTCAATCTTCGTTCTTTGTTTCTATTTCAGAAATACAAGCCTTTCAAAGGAGTCAAATATGTCACCAAAGCAGGAAAATTTCAAATTAGAGTGTAGAAATATATTTGAATAAAAATGCTATGAATAGCTATTATTATACTTACAACGAGGAAAACTGCGAAGAGTGGCGACCAGTTTAGTGCAGCGAAAGATAATAAGCTTGAGTAACTATTGTAGTCAACTACTTGGTCTTAGAAATCGTATCGCAAATCTTTTCCTAGTGCTAGGAACTTCTTGTCTTCAAATTTAAAAGACTGTAAATACATAACCTGTTTCAGTTCAGTTTGTTGTTGTTTCCCTGTATGAATACAGAAAGTGAATTTTTATGACATCAAATCCTCATCTTCATTACGAGGCAACACATTGGGCAAAACGTGTGACGTGGAACGCCTGAAACGAGAGTGGGCACGCCAGGGTTAAAGGTTGTCTGTGTTCAGTTCTATTCCATGTTCACCGTGATAAAATTCTTCATGTTTTTTGAGCTTGAGCATCCAATCGACAATTTGGGGCAAAAATAAGGCAATAAAGCAAAGGTCGTGAAAGAATCACTTCTCTTGTTCAAAATGAAATGGAAATTTACGTTTACAAAATTCGCGTTCATTTAATAAGGCATTAATTTCCAACAAGAGACGATCTTATCTTGTTTTCATAAGGTTTAGTGGATTATCATGGGTATCAACTGCTTGTGACCTGAATCGAGAAGCGAAATGGAGGAAAAACATGGCCGCTAGAAAACAGGTGGGTAGGGTGAGAAACCGAAACAGACATTGCTATTTGACTTACGACCAAAATTTCCGGAATCTCTGGCATAATGAAAGCAACCCTTGACCCTCGATTTTTCGCCTTACAGTTATAAGCTTTAAGCATGTGAAATTAGCACCCCACTACTGACGAGCTATCACTGGTACTAGATTGCAATAAAACCGAGGATTACTGTAAAATATGGCAATGTGGACTACTGTATTTCATGCCATCACTGCCCCGCCCTCCACAATTCGAAGAGACCGGGCGCATGCTCATGGAAAGCACCGGTGAAAGCCTTGGAAAAATTTCAATACGCCTGGACACGGACTTTGTTTCAGACTTTGCCAATAAGTGGTCAAGGACGGCAACCGGTAAGTCTAAAAATTCTACTGTGCTTCCTTTGTTTATTGACGACAAATATCGCTGAAATGTTTTCATTTCACTGGCAGTTTTCCTGTCCTTTCGTTGTTTTGCTCTTTGAACAATTCAATTTCTTCCTGACCGATTAACTCGTTCGTAATTTGCCGATATAACTTCAGTTTTTCCTTTTAAAGTAATATAATTAACTCTCTGAATGTTAATCGTCACTCATCGTCTTGTATCACAACGATTTTCAATTTAAATAAATCAAATGTGGTCTAGCGTTGGATAACCTTTCGTGCTTTTTCCTTTCCGCCTAATTTGCATAGTCCGTAATCGGCTCGTGGGCATTACGGGAGAATAATGCCCTAACGTTAAGCTGCACTTAGCCAATCAGAGCGCGCGTTATATCGGCTACAAACGCTAGCCATATAATAAAGATATGTAATAAGTATCACCGCCTGGGCATTACGACAGGCGAATCTCCTTGTCCTTTTCAGAACTATAGCGGCAGTTGAGGCCTTTATGAAATCAGTCAGTTGCCTCACAATGAACTCGTGCAAGGATTCCGAAAGCCTCATTTGCTATCACAGGTTAACTTGTTCTAAACCTGTGCATGACGAACATATTTTATCATTACTAAACCGGTTAACTTAGAAACGGTAGGAGTGAATTCTCTCCCGCTTAATAAAAGGAAATGTACTAGAACAACCATGCTTCCATGTTCGTGTAACTTTTATTTCCTCGCTTTTTTACACTGGATTTTTAGTCTAACACTACGATTATTATGTAAAATTGAACGTAATATCGGCAATTCTTGTGACTAGATTCTTTCTTTGTTAAATTCAAGGCAGTCAGGGCATGATTTTTTAAGCTTTTTCAGTCATCATTTGTCATCGTCATCGTCGTCGTCGTCGTCATCTTCCTCATGGATTTTTTTCACTAAACCTTTTGGCATTACATGGGTTGTTGGCATTGCACCTTCATGCGTTCTTGGTACTACACCTTCATGTGTTGTTGGCATTGCACCTTCATGCGTTCTTGGCACTGCACCTTCATGTGTTGTTGGCATTGCACCTTCATGGGTCTTAGGCACTACCCCTTCATGGGTTGTTGGCATTCCACCTTCATGGGTTGTTGGCACTAAAAAAAAACAAAATCAAAAAGGCCTTTTCTCTAATTCTTTAGGGACTATATTGACAAAACACAAAACTCGGTTAGAAAAACACAAATTTTCCATTCCTTGAAAAACCGTGATTTTTAAAAAGGTTACGACATGTTTTAATTTTTAAAGACATGTTTCGATGTTGCCAACATCATCGTCAGTTACATAATATTTGAAAAGCCGTTGGACTTTATCACAACTAGGCGAAACAAACATACATAATTAATTAATTAATGTCGTAACCTTTTTAAAACTCACGATTTGACAGACAGACAGACAGACAACCTTTATTTAAGCACGATAAGTTAAAAAAGCTGTGCAGCTTGTGGGGTCGTGCGTGAATACTAAAACCTAAAACCTAAGAATAAAATATGTACATAAGGAATAACAAATTATAATCAACTATTTAAATTAAAAACTAATACTTAACTGTGTATATATGTACATCGTTAAAAAACCTTAAATCCCCTAAATATGCTTTCTGCTGTCTCGACCTCTTGGATAAACGTAAGTAAGACTTGTGCACTACACAATAATCTTTGTTATACCTCCCAACTCAAATACGTTTTCCGAGTGTCGTGGGTCAAAACTCACGAACTCCCTAGGGCAAACAAAACTCACTAACTCCCTAGGGAAACAACAGCATGAAATTTCGACTCGCTCGTGATCAGGTCGTGCTCCTTGAAACCACGATAAATTTGTGAGCCAGCCGACGTAAAGTAAACGATTTCTTCGTAGTTTTTCTACCTTTGATTTGGGAGGTATAACTAAACACCTAATGACTGGTCCCGCGCGAAACAGTGAGTTTTGTTTCCCCTCAACCTCAATGTTTCCCTCGGCCTTGCTCCTGGAAACATTGAGCGTCTCATTGAAACAAAACTCACTGTTCCCCTTGGGGGCGGTTATTAAGTGCTTATTAACCTACTTACGTTTATTACAGGAAAACGGGAGTAAGGAAGCAATCTGCCTTTTAACAGTAAGAAGAATGAGACAGTGATTTTAAAGCATATAACTGTAACATCGCTACCACCCATCCAATGTATTTAAAATGATTATTTGTAACTCTACCACTGCGGTTATTATTTAAACTTGGACGTAATATCGGCAATTTCAAGTTTACCATTTATTTTATTAGAAGCTATCTGCTTCTATTCTCGAGGTCCCCGTTGCAGGGGCGGATCCAGGATTTTTCTTAGAAGGGGAGCACGTGCACCTCTAAGGAATGGCATCACTGACCGGTGAGGTAAACAAATTTTAAATACGAAGAAGAAGGCTGCATATCAGAGGGGTGGTGCGCACCCCCTGCACCCTCCGGCTAGATCTGCCCCTGGGTTTTCTCTCTAATGAATAACTCTTGATTTGCTTCCCTTCAACCAAGATTACGGGCATCACCGTTATTTAGTTGTTTTTTTTTTCTGTCAGGGTAAATAAAATCTTATAACATAGTTCTGTTCTAATGCTTGAAAGGAACCCCCTTTCCTTCTATTTTCAGATTTACTTTCCTTACAACGAAGAACATGCCAAAAACTACATACCAAGGCTACGACCGCCACCGGCGCCGCCATCTCCTCCGCCTCCTCCACCGCCACCGCCGCCTTGCCCACCACCTCCACCTCCACCTTCGCCGCCGTCACCGCCACTTCCGCCACCTCCGCCACCACAGCTAAGCACTAAAAATAAAGACGATAGAATCAATAAAGAAATGGTCAATAGCTGAGATAATCTATTCTGGTTCGACACAAGAGATCAATCCAGCCAGGGTTATTTTACACAAAGAAAGGAAATAATACTAACGACCTTATAATGTTTAAAACTGACAGTTCTTTTCTAATCGCGCTGCCACGCAGAAAAATCCAGCGGAAATGTTTTGATTTTTCATTATTATTGTTAATGTCAACAAACACCAGTAAATTTAAAAGGATTTTCCGCCTTCCGAAGAAACCACACTTTGAGCGACGAGTTTCATTTGAACAGTAAGCCGAAGTCCCAGTTTATTATTTTTCAAATTAGTGACACAATCGCCTTATCCGAAAATTTAGGCCTTTCAAATTCCCCGGGCAATCCTGTACTGGCTT
Source organism: Platygyra sinensis (assembly GCA_019787425.1). Classification (NCBI taxonomy): domain Eukaryota; kingdom Metazoa; phylum Cnidaria; class Anthozoa; order Scleractinia; family Merulinidae; genus Platygyra; species Platygyra sinensis. The sequence continues at coordinate 14,573 of JAHPZR010039326.1, read as the reverse complement.
GCAATAAAATATTCTGCATCAGGAAATTAAGGTGATTTTAATCAAACTATCATGGTGGTTTTAAGTCTCTTGTCTCGTAGGAAATAATCAGCTACAATCGAATCCCATTTTCATTTTCACGTGAATCAAGAACGGCTTTCCGCCTTGAGTACCAAGTGCTTTCAACAACCATTTTCACTTGGGATTTTTTGCTTTGTTCTAACCAGCAAAGTTGCTGCCGTTATGGTCTTTTTTTCATCAAACTCCCACAACAAACAAATGGGAAACATGTCCTTTGCATTTAGTTTGATTAACAAGGTTCTTGGGTAAATTTCAATTGTGGTTTCCTAGAACAGATGTCTTATTAACTCTCCAATCGAGAAGTGATTAAAAATCCACTTAACTTAAAGTACTGTCAACTAACCTTTTTGACACTGAATGACCACCAACACGACAGCAATGACGAGCCAAAGTCTCATGGTGAAACGGTGTTTGAGTTTCAAACTTCCAGAATTGTAGAAAGACAATTGTGAAAAGAGCACATTGGATACTGCGTATTTATCTGCTTAGTAAGTTATATCGGCTTGCTAGAAGAGTCTTTTTTTAACTCATAGCCTCTGAGTTATATAAATAAATGTTTCCTATTTATGGCCTTTTCTGATATAAATGACGATGACGGTGATTTGTCTGAGGACATTTTCAAGAGCATAAACTAAGAAACTCCTTAAGGTAAAACAATCCACGTCAAAATGATCGGCAAACAAAATATCTCATGACATGAGTTCGATAATCCTCGTGCTTTTTTAATTCTTGCACTTTTAGAAAGAAAAAGAAAGAGTTATTTTACAATTGTGATGTTTCTAAAACAATGGGAACAATGTTCGGCTCAGTGACACGGAGAAAACACATCATCTTAATTGATATCTAGATCTATTTTCAGTCTGACATGAAAGAAAATAGTTCAACACTAATGCACAATGTCTGTAACACTCTTTTGTATTGGACTGGTACTAGCTAATGTAGGCAGTATTTAAGCTATTCCGTTTAAGGATAATTCGGAATAGATAATGTGTAGCACTTAGAATTACTGTGAAATTAAAAGTTTTGTCCAAAAAGTGCTTATGTTCCTAATATAAAATATAAAAGGAAACGAGACGTTTCGGGAATAACCCCTTCGTCAGTCGATAAAAAAGGGGGTTATTCCCGAAACGTCTCGTTTCCTTTTATATTTTATATTAGGAACATAAGCACTTTTTGGACAAAATTTTTTAAGCTACTCCCCCGCATGAGCCTCTTTTGCAAGTTACTTCCAGTCAAATATCCAATATTACGAATTCTTTTTTAACAGCTTGTTTTTTAACCCGCACATGTAATTCCTCAAATAACTTCGTAATTTTCTAACCCTCGACCTTCTTAAATTTAAACTGCCCTAAACCAGCTGTAGCTATAGTGCTACCGGTTGTAAATTAGTCTGCCCAATTTTTTAATAATCTCTCCACTAACTTTGAACCTTTTCAAAGGTTGTTTTATTCAATATCAAAGGCAGGACAATTACGGCTGACGGGTGTAATATTAGGACCGTGGGTGTAGTTGCATCCTTAATGCTTAAAATTAATTATTTTACTAGTGAATTTAAACCTAATAAAAACTTAAAATTGTGTTCTAATTTTATCATTTTGCTATTTTTATTGTCTGATTTAGCTTGCATTGTCTTTACAAAATATCTTCCCCTTTCCTGACCATTCTCGAAAGATGCACCAAAGCAATTCCACGTGTCCAACTACAGCGCTACATATGATGTTGGCGTCTTCTGCATCTTTTACCTAAAGTAGTTCATTTTCCTAGGTATACTCTAAGATTTTTAAATAACTATATTAATAATAGTAACTATAATAATAACAATAATTATTATTATTTCCTAATCTATACCTAATTATTTACACATGTAACAAAAAAATTGGATATAAAAAATTTTTACCCTCACAATACTTTATTCAACAGACACAAATAATATATTTACAAAATACCTATTGAAATGGAAATCATCAGGTTAGGCCCGTATGTGGCAATACCCATAAATACGTCAATTTTGTGTACAATCAAAGAGCACTTAACAAGCCATAACAAAATGCAATATCAGTTTCCAGGTTAAAAGTTTTAAACCAAATTGAAATACTCAACAAAGAAATATTCTAAAATTTACCAAACGCCCATCAAGGGTTTTCAGTCTTGAACTAAAGAGAGTCCGAAATCTAGCGAGTACAAATTAACTTGGCAGAATGTTTCATGCACTAATTTATCCGGAGAAAGAACGAATGTTGATGGCAGCTTAGGTTGGCTACTTTTACATAAAGTTTGCAGTTGCGATCAGACTTTTGTACGAGTATTCGTTGCAAACTTAAGAAATTTTGAAAATAAGAGACTATTTATTCCAAAGACTATCTTGTAGCAATAGACAAGAGATAAAACTTGTCTTGGTTTCTCCAGAGTGTGCCAACTTAATAACCAACCGTGGGCATTCGCACTTTATGTGTCCCGGCGTTTCTGTATTTAAGCTAACCGTGATGCTCTTCTTTAAGCCTTTTTTATGGATTCAATATCTTTGATCAGGTACGGGCCACGGAAAGGTGCTGCGTATTCCAGAATAGGTCTGACCAGTGACAAAAAAAGGTTTGAAAACACGTGCTGGTTGTCGTTTCCAGTTGACATCTTTATTATTCCCAGCACCCTGTTTGCCTTATTTACTATATAGGATACATGTCTACACCTAAGTCTTTGGCATTTTCAACGATAACTAGTCGCTTGATAATAGAAACGCAAGGTATAGAGATGTGTCTCTCCTGTCATGATGTACCCGCATGGCTTCACATTTACCTGGATTGAATCGTAGTTCCCTCTTCTCAGCCCAGTCGCTCAACCTGTTGAGAGCAAGCTGCAGGGTCCGGACATATACAGATATACACATTTTTAAGTTTTTTAAGTGTATTAACTCCAAAATCGTGCGTCAAAAGAATAACAAAGACAGAGAATGTCAAGCAATTACCGAACTCAGGTATATTAAGCCGGGTGGGTCAGTTCTTATTTAGTGTTAAACTTAAGGGGTGGTCTATCTCAAGAACCATACGTCGGGAAGGCTTCTAACCTAGCCATGGTGAAAGACTGCCTAAAGTAATTTCAGTTAATAGTGCTGTTGCCATAGCAACCAATTACGTGACCAAATAACAAACCACTTTCGGTTTAACTTTTAAGGCTTATGCAGACAGGGAAGAACAGTATAATATCAACATTTTAAAGCGTAGTTTTACTACTTACCCAAGAACCTTACCCAATGTAATTGGAATGCATGTCTAAGTCACGTGACCAAATAACTGCCAGTAATGTAAGTTTATACATGCTAAGTAAAGAGACTTTCAGTATGGTTTGACAACCGTTCCAATTGCATTGGGTACGCCTTGCATACGGCTGGCGCGGGGGAAATTTGAATTGACCAATCAGCATTCAGCGGGCGGGGAAAATTTTAGTGTCCTGACGTCAAGTTAACAAGTCAGGAAAGGCACTGAAATCAAGCCTCTTTTCTCACTGGAAATGGCATTCAATATGCACAAAAAGGGACTTGCAATTTCAAAAACCATATCCGATTGTAAAAAGTGAAAAATATGAAAACTTTTGTGCCTCCAAACTGTTAATTTGGCGCCAAAATGGACCGCCAGCGTTCGGCATGGCACCTCGCTCGTAGTTCGTCGAGTGTCGTCAGGTAGGCCAATAGTTGTGTTATTTTGAACAAAATATGCTTTTCCTCGTCAAATTAAACCCGGAATTCTCAAGTTGACTACTAGTAGAGGCCACAGTTAGTTACTCACTGTCTTAAGTTTTGTTAATTGCGAAGAGAAAGGCTATTATCTTGTCGTTTCGGTACTGGACAGCTAACTTTTGACTGCCGCTCGTACTGTGGGCGCAGTTGCCGTATACAAGGCGGTTCTTGGGTAGGTAGGAAAACTACAGCAAAAATTGTTGATAAAGTATTGTTTTTCCTGTCTGCAAAGGCCTTCTAAATTAAACCGGAAGTGCTCTTTTAGTTGGTAACGTGATTGGTTGCTACGGCAACAGAACTATTAAGTGAAATCACTTTAGGCAGTCTTCCACCATGGCTAAGCTAGAAGCCTTTCCAACCTATAGTTTTCCGGATAGACCACCCCTTTAAGTTTTACACTAAATAACAACTGAGCCACTCCTTAATATACCTGAGAAGTCATCTCATTAGTGGTCTTGGTAAAAAATAAAATGGTTAAATCAACACACAACCTAGATTCTTTATTGGGGATAAACTTAGGACTAAGATATATTTTTATCAAAAAGATGTAACCACAATAATAATTCCATTGTGATACCTGACTGCTAGGAATTGCTTTCCTCCGATATTGAATAAAATGACTTTTGAGAAGGTCCAATCTTCGAAAATAACAAAAGGACGTCAATTTCATATAACTCGATCCCCGACCCAATTATCAAACTTCCCAGAAATATTCACCTTTAGACATGCGAAAAAACTTGTGGCGTTGGCTCAGTATTTTATTGTTACACCTTCGGAACGAAAGTTCTTTATATATATGATTGTACAAAGACAAACGATTTTAACAAAGATAATTCAAAATAAAAGTACACTTCTGACCCGTAGAAGAATTCCTATGTTTTGTTTTTGGAGGCCATTTCACCGAAATATCTCCGCTTTAACCTAGTTACAACGTTCCTGAAGGTCTAAAGGGGCTGTAATTAGACGATTTCAGCTCGAGATCAACCAGTGATAATTTTGTGAAGGACCCGTCGTGGAAATTAGCCATAAAGTTTATCCAAGAGCATCTTTTCCCCCTGCCAAGGCTTGGGAGCTTACAGAGACAGATGGCTCTGGAAAAAAGAAAATGACGGAAGAAATTTCGTTGGGTGTAGGGCTAAAGATGCAGCGCTCTAAATATTTTCAATTTCATGTAGTTCACCTTGTGGGGCGCTGGTGGATGCCGGCCGTCTAACACTGACAGATTACGTAAATACGACATCAAGAAAATGAAAAGATCTTTTTACATCCACAGTAATTCCACATGGTTTGCAGGTACTTAAAAGAAATACCAAAGTCATACATCGATTTAATTAAGTAAATATTGGATATCAATTATGGGACTCAATGCTAAAAATACATGCCTATAGATTGCAAATACGTAAATAAACTTGTTGTGTATTGGTCTTCAAGTTATTTTCCATCTTGTCATACGGAAATAAACTATATTGGTTAGGATTTAGTGTGTTGTGAGGATTGCCAGAGGCCCTCAATCCCTTAGCATCAGCTGTGAAATTATTTATTTAGGTAGACAGTGCTAATAACTCCAAATCGTATCAGTGTATAAAGTAAGAAATAATAATTTAAAGTAGATGTATAAGTATATCAAGCACGTGATAAAGTAGCTGTATTAGAATCGTAAATAATGTAAAGTAGCTGTGTTAGCACCGTGTGTAGTGTAAAGTAGCTGTACTTAAGTATTGTAAGTAGTATGAGGAAGAAGTGTCGTATTCTAAGTTGTGTAAGAAGATGTATTGTAATGTTGGTTTTTTAAGTATCCTTTTTATAAGTTATGTTGTTAAATTAAAGTGTATTATGATCACGACCACCGCATTTTAAACGGGCCCGAACACCAACTTAATTTCCAGGGCCGGGTTGTTCAAAGCCCGATTAAGCTAACCCAGGGTTAGCGAGAATTTTGATTTCAGTTTTGAAACTTTTTGGTGAGGTGTTCTGTTTATATTGTTTGCCCTTCAGTTTTGAGCTGCAGTAATCTCAACCTACACCAAACATGAGAGGTGAAAAACATTTCTAAATAAGAAAACGTAATACTTCAGTTAACATTTAACCCTGGGTTAACGTTAACCGGCTTTCCAACAACCCGGCCCTAGAGGTTCTGTTCTTCCCGTTGGCTCGCTTCGCTAGCCTCCCCTCCACTACCCTAGCGTGTTTCGCGCTGGCGATCACTTCGCTCGCTTGTTTAACTCTTCATGCGTGAAACGCAATGGATGAGGTTTTGTGAGGGATCAGATGTGGACGAAGTTGTAGACCGTGACGGAAGCTGTAGCCTGAACGGAAGTAAAAGGCCGCAAACGGAAGTAATTTGCTAGATTACAGGCGAATGACGTGTAGTGGTCAGACGATGGCGCATGAGTACACGTACGACATCTGGGGCGCCATAAGGGTATGTGCCGGCTGTACACCCAGACTGACTTTGCATGGAAATGTGTACAAGAATATCACAGATATCCTGGTCTTGTTGACAGGATGTTAACGGGAGCAGAGGAAAATTACCGGCCTTCGTACAAACCTCGTTACCCTTTTTTGTGTTAGCGGCGTAACATCATTAAAGAAGCTGGAGAAGTGTTTGAATTGTTTTTAAATCCCTGGTGGTTTAGTAGACTGCCTGTTATTAACATGTAATCCTTACTGCGTTGATTTGCACGTGTTTCCTTACTAGGACACGAACCTGCTACATGTCCGTTCTGCGTTGTATAACTAACCGCCTAGTTTTGAAAATTTGCCAAGTTCCTGTACAGCTTTCTCCCGGGCCTTTACGGTCAATTGATTTCGTTGACGGAGTCCCAGACGAACGGCCCGGACCACGTGACCCGAAATGAATGAACGAGGCGAAATATTGAGCCCAGGAACTAGGCAAAATGAACATCACGTAATACCCAGTTCCTAATCAGTCGTGCCTTGTTTTAGAATTTGTTTTTCTTCTCTGTCTGATAAAACTCCGAGTGGCTTTTTTTTATTTTTGTGAGTACCTCTCACTGTAACCTGCGAACGCAGGCGTATTTCGGGCGGAACCAGTGACAGCCGGAGATAACAGCAACAACAACAACAACATTTAATTATTTATATCAAAAGAAATACAGATAAAAGTAATCCATAGATTTAAAACTTGTAAATATGGTATTAGCTGCCTATAATAACCATAACGGCTAAGAAAACTAGGCACCTATCTATGAAATACAATAGAGAAAAATTACGGTCATGCGTCTGTGTTCGCAGGCTATTCGCGCTGCAACCGTATGAGGAGATTGCAAAGCGGCCGGTCAGTCCTAAATTTTTGCCCGGTGTGTTTGGCTTCAAGTTCATTTCATTGGATTTTCGGTCGATTTCGTGATGATGAAGGTACGAAAACTAAAGACGGCTTGTCATTGCGTCAATTACTTCAATTCCCTTGTTTAAATCGTACGAGGCATGTTAGTTTTGCGGTTGGATGTCCATGACTAGGCTTCTCAATGCACCACTTTTGAATTCATCAAATTAATGGTCTTGGTCAGGCCATATACGAACAAAACTGTGAAAACTTTAATTGCCTTCGATAATAACAACATTCTACAATCGCCATGTTGTTGACCTCGTGGTCCCTTTCTCGCGCAAAGCCTTATGGTCAAAAAACACAAGTTACTACGGTCTGGAGGGCCAGCGGCCGCTCCATCCTCCCGCCCAGTGAGTCGAAAGGAAGAAACGACAACTTAGGCGAAACTTAAGTTACAACAACAAACAGTTTCCTAGGAAAGAACAAGAAACGTTAACGAGTTCTCAGTTGAATCATAGTTCAACATTGTTCCTTTTAAACAGACTCTTCCAATAGGCACAACTTTGCTGCAGGTCGCAACAATGTTCCATTAGGGGTTTTCACTTCAGCCATTCGAACTCTGCCATGTCTCCTTGGAAACGTTTTCAGAATTCGTCCTAAAGGCCAATGTGAACGCGGCGCATCATCACTCTTTATCAGGATAAGGTCTCCTTCTTTCAAGTTCCTCTCTTCTTTGTTCCACTTTGAGCGGATTGCCAGCGAGGGTAGGTATTCTTTACGCCACCGCTGCCATATCATGTCAGTTAGTGCTTGTGCCATTCTCCACCTTTTCCGGCTGTTCACTTCACGCTCTTCAAATTGGCCGGGTGGACTGTTTGGTGATGCTCGCCCGATGAGGAAATGGTTCGGCGTCAGCGCTTCGTAATCATCAAGGTCATCGCTCACCGAAGTAAGGGGTCGACTATTAATGATAGCCTCTGTTTCAACAAGGACTGTATGGAGGGTTTGCTCGGGCAAAACTTGGTCGTTAATGACGGTCTTCATAGCTCTTTTCACCTGCTTGACCATGGACTCAAATATTCCTCCCATGTGTGGAGCTGAAGGCGGGTTAAAGTACCAGTTGATCCCTTCTTGGGCCAATTTACCGACGATTTGTTCTTGGTTCAACAACCTCAAGGCTTCTGCTAGCTCTCTTCTGCCCCTACGAAATTGCTTCCATTGTCTGAACGGATCGTCTTAGGGTTTCCTCTCCTCCCACGAAACCTTCTCAGGGCCATAATAAACGAATCAGTTGTAAGGTCGCCCGCTAATTCTAGGTGAACCGCACGGGTTGTGAGGCATGTGAAGATACATCCCCACCTCTTCTCAGTCACTCTTCCCCTTTTAACATTAATTGGACCAAAATAATCTAGCCCAGTGTGAGTAAACGGCGGCTCGCAAAGAGCAAGTCTTTCTTTGGGTAAAGTGGCCATTAATGGGACGGTTGGTTTAGCCCTTCTCCTCTTGCAGTGAAGGCATTCATTGGTGACCTTTCTAACAAACGACTTCCCTCGCAGGATCCAGAACTGTTGGCGTACGAGAGCCAGCGTGTGTTCCCTTCCTACATGGAAGTGTCTTTCATGGATGTCTTGAACCAGTAATCTTGACAAAGGGTGTTTGGGAGAAAGAAGCACCTGGTGCTTTGCTTCAAATGGTATCGGGGCTCTTTCCAGCCGACCTCCAACTCTGATGACTCCATCAATGAGAACTGGTTGCAGTGGAAGCAGTGAGCTGTTGGGCGCGAGACTTCGGTTTGCTTGCAGATCCTGGTAATCGTCCTGAAACGATTCAATTTGGGCTTGTTTACTCAAGGCTAACTTGGCTTCTTGGAGATCAACGGCACTCAAGTACTTGATTCGGCGCTGTGGAGGAGGTGATATCTTCTTTGCTTTACATCTCAGGTTAAATCTGAACCTCATCCACCATGCGTAGAGTCGACATAGCTTCTTCCAAGAAGAGTACCTTTCCCATTGCACCATACATACAGATGGAGACGTCGACATCGCAAGGACTGAGCTTTTGACTTCTAGTTCCTGTTCATCAATGACCGGTACTTCTTTGACTCTAGGCCATTCAGCTTCAGGCCGCAATAGAAAGTCTGGACCTCTGATCCATCGACTTTGTGGAGTTAACTCATAAATCTCCTTTCCTCTCGTGCAGTCGTCTGCCACATTTATGGTGCCGGGGATGTGATGCCACTCACTAAGGTTCGAGTTTGAGACGATTTCAGCAACCCTGTGAGACACGTACGTGCTGAATCTTCTCTGGGTGTTGCTAAGGTAGTGCAGCACTATCTTAGAGTCAGTCCAAAAATGTGTTTCATCGATCTCAAAGTCAATTTCTTCTGATATCTTAGACTTAAGCCTGCTGGCCACAACGGCACCCTGCAGTTCCAGGCGTGGTATGGTCAAGGTCTTGATTGGTGCTAGCCTTGTCTTACTGATAACAAAGCTCACGTCCACATGTCCATCAATCACTGCACGGAAATACGCAACTGCCCCGTAAGCAATTTCTGAGGCGTCACAGAAAACGTGTAGCTGGACGTTTTGGTATTGGCCACGGTGGAAGCCGTACCACCTGGGAATCATGATTGTTTGTAAAGATTTCAAACTCTCCTTCCAACTTTGCCACTTCTGAAGGATATCGTCAGGTAACTCGTCATCCAATCGACCCGGCGTCTCCAAAGTTCCTGAATGATTAATTTTCCCTTTATCACGTAAGGGACAGCGATACCAAGGGGATCAAACACGCTGCTCATGGCACTCAAAATTCCTCGTTTTGTGTTTGGGAATTCACTCTTGACTGGTTCAAGGCTCAACATATCTCGTTCCGCACACCACCTCACTCCCAAGGCTCTTTCTTGCGGCAACTCATTACAGTCGAGGTGAACGGTGTCGCAGACCACTTCAGATGAAGGAATAAATAAATAAATTAGCAGTTCTTAAAACGCTTATACAAAGTCTCAATGCTTTTACAAAAGGTTAAAAAAAAAATTACAAGAATAAGATCAAAGATTCACTATAGGTTAAAAAGCAATTTTAAAAAAGGTGAGTCTTGAGCCTGGTTTTGAGGAATCTAAAGTCTCAGAATATCTTATAAAAATCAGGAAGTTTGTTCAAAGCCTAGGAGATACCACACGCAAAAGATCTGTCGCCATAGGTGGAGGTTCTAGATCTTGGGACAAACAGATTGATGGACCTTGAGGACGAAGGGTGCGGACAGGTTTATAGAAAGTTAACAGATTTGCCAAGTATCCGCTGTAAGCACTTCGCGGCTGTTTGACATCCACTTTGTTAGACGAAACCCGCCAGTTTTTAGAACTTCTATCAAATCTTTGGCAAGAACCGTGGCTTCATCGGAACTTTGCTTTGATGCCAAAAGGTCATCCATGTAGAAATTTCGCTGAATGGCATGGATCACATCTTCGCTGAATGTTTCTTGCTGGTCACGAGCGGTTCTCTGTAATGCATAGCTGGCACAACATGGTGAGTCGACGGCGCCGAACACATGAACGGCCATCTGATACTCGCTTGGTGTCTTTGTTTCATCCAAGTCTCTCCACAAGAAGCGCAAGGAGTCTCTGTCTGCTTCACAAACTCTCACTTGATGAAACATTTGTTCGATGTCTGCCATGATGCCGATCTTTCCAGTGCGAAATCTCATTAGGATTCCTACTAAATCGTTTAGCAGGTCAGGGCCAGTTAGAAGCTTATCATTCAAGGAGACACCGTCAAACTTAGATGCAGCATCAAACACTACACGGACCTTTCCAGGCTTGTTGGGATTTAGGACGGCATGGTGTGGCAGGTACCATGTTTTTGGAGTCGTCGCTTCCGCTTCCTCTTCTGTCATCTTTTGGGCATGCCCCTTGGCGGTGTAGTCATTTATGACGTTCTGATACTTCTCTGCTAGTTCTGGATTTTTCTTAAGTTTCTTCTCAGTACAGCGAAGTCTTGAAACGGCCATGGCACGATTGTTCGGCAAATCTGGTTCATCTTTCCATAACAATGCTGTTTTGTAGTGGCCTTCCTCTTTGACTGTGGTGTTTTCAAGGATAGCCAGTGCTCTTTTGTCGTCGACAGAAAGGGCAGACTCAGAGAGAGCCCGCTTGGTCCCATAAGAATCGATTTCCCAAAATCGTTCAATCTGATGTTGCAACATGGTCTCTTGGTCCATCGTAAGAAGGTTCGCATTGATTGAATCACAGTGTCCTGGGCTTACATTTCCGAACAGGGTCCATCCGAGAGGAGTCTTAACGGCGATAGGTTCATCCCATCGTCCCTGTCGGACTTCAAGGTGAATTAACAAGTGTGCCATGTCAGAACCAATGAGAATCATCACTTCCTCGCCTTCGAGCTCGGGAAGATCGACATTTGACAAGTGAGAGCATTGTTCAGCGGCTCGTTTCTTTGACAATTTGAAAGATGGAATGTTAAGTTTGTCAATGACCCAGGCTCCATGGACCATAACTGGGTCTGGTTGACCCTTGGATGAAAGACCAAAGCTTACTCTGCGCAAGTTCTGAGTAGAGACATCATTAACTGTGTTAATGTCTAGCTGATAGCATTCACCAACTAGTTGTAAATGCTCTGCAATTTCTTTCCTAATAAGGGTGGAGTCACTTCCGGGATCGAGGACAGCATAAGTGCTGATTAGGTTTCCTTGACTATGAATCTGGACTGGCAGCACTTGAAGGAGAACCTTTCGTTGAGGCTGAACAGACACTTGGTTGATGTTACTCTGATGAGTTGGCGATGAACTTGACACAGGTACGGAGTGGCGAACACTTTCTTGTGATAATGCTGATGACTGAATTAAAGAACTGCTTTGGATGTTGCTTGGACCAGGCTGCGAGTCTGATTGAGGATCTTCGTGTAAAAGGGTGTGGTGAGGACGCCCGCACCGTTCTTTAAGACAACGCTTTGTACTTGGACAGTTCTTGGCTTGATGGTTCGTTTTCAAGCAGTTAAAACAAAGTTCCTGTTCCCATGCGAGTTTTCGCCTTTCTTGCAGGTGCTTAGACTTGAAGACAGGGCAGTAGGCCACAGGGTGTTTGCTCTTGCAAATAACACACGCCTTTGCTGTTTTAGGGGGTTTCTTCTCCAGCTCCTTGTTCGGTAATTGGTTTGGGGTTTGCTCTCGATCAGACAAACCATTGTTGCTTCTAGGAGTGTCAGGAGAGATTTCTGTGGTAGTGATTAGGGAGCTGATCTTGGAACTTGGCTTTGATTTGATGGACCTTTGTTTCTTGCCCCATTCCTCACTTATGAAATCTTCCAGAGGGTTAAAGAGTGTTTCTACTCGCTTGCAGAGCCACTTTTCAAACTCTACCAGGTTAGACCTATCGCTACGTCCGTCTATGTGCTCGTACCATCTCACTCTGAGGTTCATTGGCAGTCTCATGGTTGCCCTACTGAGATACTCTGGGGTTTGGAGAATAGCTGATTGACCCATCTTCACACACCATGTTGTACATGCCTTTACTTGGTAATGGTAGTCACGCAATGCTTGCCTATCGTTTGAAGGTACATACGTACTGTTCAGCATGTCATTCAGATAAGCAGAGGCCACACTGTTAGGATTCCCAAACTGACGTTTCAATGTCTTCAGGGCAGTTGGGTAGCTATGGCCTGTGACACCTAGGCTCTCTACTGCTTTCTTAGCCTCCCCATCTAGATTTGGGAACAAGTATGCCATTCGATCTGAATCGGTGAGGGTAGTCTTGTTGTGGATCTGATCACGAAATCTTTCAATGAACTTAGGCCACTCAATTGGCTTTCCTGTAAATTTAAAGAGCTCAAGAGGTGGCAACCGCTGCTGTTCCTGGGCGCGAAGAAGAGCTACGCTTGAATCTGTTTGCAAACTACTAGAGCTCAGTTCAAAGACAGTTTCTTGGCCATCCCTCAGCTTATCAATGAATGCATCTACCGGTTCATCTATTCGAGAAGAGTTACCTCTGTTTCTGCTACCTCCACAAAGTCAGGGATTGATGTGCTTCGGGTAGATGGTTCCCATGGTGATACATAAGATGACTGAGGGGCCTGGTTTAATGGAGCAGTGATGTTTAACTTGTGAGGGTTTTGGTCATAACAGTTCCCACTTGATGTTGACGATTGAGCAACTCTGCTATCCCCCACTCGGGAACCCTCTATGGTAGGGATTTCTCTGCCAGGTCCAAGGTGAGTTGACCAGGTAACCGATGTTGTTAGAGAAGGAGGTGTCATACTCTCAAGTGTCCGGGTTTGGGCTGATGCACAGTTACATAACTGAATGAAGATGAATCTCTGTATAGTGGGGGCTTTACATCAAACTCAGCTGTGGTTTGGAATGAGTAACTACTTTCAGAACTGTAAAAACTTAGCTGAGGTGACTGCACTTCAGAACTTGATGTCAACATACTTGGTTTACTTGCTGTGTCAACTGGTGCCTGAATTGAGCCAAAGGTGAGGCTACAGGTTTGAGGTACATTAAAATCTAAGTTCTTAACTGGTAAGGGCTTAGACAGTGCATACAACGGAGTATATTCTGCACTTCGACTATGTTCTTGTAAGTAATTGTAATGTAATTCTAGTATCTTTCTTAGTAACATTAGTATTGTATTTTAAGTAGCCTCGTATTTCTTTACGCTCTCAGTATCGTATTGTAAAGTAGTGCATGTGTAAGAAGTGTAATTAGTAAGTATATTGTAAGTGTAATGTTAGTACTGTAAATAGTGTAAGTGTTTGGAGTTGTAAATAAAATTGCATTGATACAAAAAAAAATGTTCTTGGAAAACGTTCCAGGTGTGACTTCAGTACAGGAACTAACGACAGCGAATTTCTTAGGACTGGACACTAAATAACGATTCAAAGATGGCGAAGATGTACTAACCTTGCCAGTTTCATAAACCTTTCCTTCGTTGGGTTTATCCAGTATTTGATGCTCGAGCTGTGCCACTTCAGCTTGGTTTTGGGCAGAAATAATAGCAATTTCATCTTCTCTTTTCTTTGGTAACAGGTCGAGCTCTGGTTTTCGACATTCAAGTTTCCATTCGAGTTCTCTTTGACTCATTTCTTCTCCTATTTCGTTGTCCCTCTTAACTCGCTCGGCGAGCTGTCTCGCTTGAAGGCTTTCGACGGCTGCCTTTACTTTGGCCTCTCTTCTTCTCCTTGATGAAGATGACGAAGCTTTTGAATGGCCAGAATCGACCTGGCTGATCGAGTCGTCTGGGTTAACTTCAGACTTGCCGTGGAGCGGCGAAATAACAGTTTCATCCACCAAATGCCACGGTCCTTGATGGCTCATTTCTAGGCTGGTTACTATCCGGCTCGAATAGACCAAAATGGTCAGGCCATGTACGAACAAAACTGTAAAAACTTTAATTGCCTTCGATAATAACAACATTCTACAATCGCCATGTTGTTGACCTCGTGCTCCCTTTCTCGTGCAAAGCCTTATGATCAAAAAACACAAGTT
>JAHPZR010039325.1:0-22309 GCA_019787425.1 Platygyra sinensis | reverse complement strand
AAGTAATTTAAAGATTTCGTCTGTGGAGCATGCGCTGCAAAAAAAAAAAAAAAAAAAAAAAGACCATGCAGTTTTTTGGAATCTGGTGGAGATTAGAAAAAAGCATTACTACCGTGAATCCTAAATTGTCTCCAAAAATGTTTTCTTGGAGATGAATGTAAATTTAACTTGGGTATCTCAGGAATTATGATCCATCAAATCTTTTCGCTCGCGCGCGATTGGTGTTAACACGTCACGTGACCGAAAACTAGGGGATATCCGAGATTATTAAAAACTGGATCATTGGATAATGCAATTCGAGAGTTTTCATTGGCTAAGCCATCATGGTATATGAGCCATTATACCATGATCTACAAAAATGGCGAAGCGTATGCATGATTTTTTTGGCCTTTTTGTTTTTGTTGTAGTCTAGTTTTCTATATTTTGGAGGCGTTTTTAATAAAACAATTATTCCACTCGCGCTTGTTGCATATGTATAGGAAATCGTATGAACGCGAGTGCATTTCGTGATATATGGGCACGAGTGATGTTTTTCAAGTTCTCAAAATTGCACGAGCCGCAGGCGAGTGCAATTTGAGAACTTGAAAAACATCACGAGTGACCATATATCACGAAATGCACGAGCGATCATACGATTTTTTATTTATAATATTCTCAACAAAATTATAACAAAAAAATCGAGAAAACGCGACCGTCACGCTTCTATGAACACGCTACTCTGAACTGGCTTCCAAACTGCTCACATGTTTTATTTCAACCAATCAATTACAATCTAGTGACAGCTAAACCAAGCGTGAATTTTCAGGTAAACTTCAGAAACTTTATAAACTGAACAAGTTTTTATATCAAGAGCATGAAAAATCAGTTAAGCGATGGCAAGTTTGTAATTGTTCCGTAATGAGTTACCTCGAACAGACAGTTAATGCTGATCCAAACTTTTGTGTGAACTGCCTGTCCTTGAATGACGCTAAACGTGACTTGACAGTTGTGGAAATTGTTTACCGTAAAAGCATGATGGCTACTTGCTTGCTGGATCTGTTCCGTACTAGTTGGAAGAAAATTCCACACTGAAAATCCTAGGAAACTGTTTGATGTTGTTGTCTGTGGAGTTCTGCTGATGTGTGATGCGTGATAGCTGTCGATGCTCCCTTTCATTTCCTTCATTGTAGTCGTTCGGCGACTTTTCATTTGCGTGGCCGATCACCTGAATAATAGACTGCCTCTAAACGTTTGCTGCCCTCAGTTGCTTTCCACTACATCGTCTGAGACTAACTCCTGGACTGGAATCGCCGAGAGTTTTTGCTGTCCATAGTATTTCTTCTTCTTTGCTTGTCAGTGCACTTGCCGCGTTCGGCCTCTTCCCTTTTCCTTGCTGGCGAAGATGTCTTACTTTTCGCTCGAGCACGAACTTGGACTGATAAAACTCCCGGTCCCGTGTAATTGAGTACATGTAGTCACGTTCTTTTAAACACCGGTAAAAGGCTGCCAGCATGGACTTCAAACTCTCCGGTTCGTACTCTAATCCATCTTTGGTAAGTACTTCAGCATTTGTAACTTTTCATCGAGATCTTCGTGCTCATACTCCTCCAGTTTAGGATTGAATTTTCTTTCATTTCCCCAGTTTTCCCAGACATTCAACTACGTTTGTGTTAATTTAGAAGAGTTTTTGTTTTTTGCCTTTAGTTTTAGCTGGTTAACAACTATTTCGTCGGACGAAGTATACCGGCTTTCAGCCATTTTGTTTTTTGCTTCAGTTAAATTTCGCGCTTCCCCTATAGTTTCCATAGCAACTTCCGTATTGCACTCTATAACCTCTATTTGCACTCTATAATCTATTTATGCACTCGTTATTGACCAATCAAATACTTGAAATTTTGTTGAGTATATTATAAGAGATGATTATAGCCAACTCGGCGCTACGCGCCTCGATGGCTATCTATCATCTCATATCCAACGCGCGCTCATGGAATAATTGTTAAATATACCCCAATTTTCAAAACTGCGCGCGTTGTGTAAAAGATTTGAAGGATAATAAACACGATAGTCTCCATTTGGGGCGAAAATATGCTCGGATATTTGTCCTTGGACATTTAATATCTGTTCCTCGAGGAACAGATAATGTCCGCGGACAAATATCCTAGCTTATTATTCAACAAATTGTAACACTATCCAAATATGGTGATGATGCTCTCGATATCTGTCATCCGTACCTTGTAGGTAACAGATATCCGGCGATATACGTAGTTTCGTACGTGGGAAGAGAAAGTTAAGTGAAAAAATGTCGACAGAAAGGTTTAAAAATGTTACGAGCTTGGAAATCAATTTTGTTATCAATTTGTTGAATAATAAAACAATTATCCTGCTCAATCTCGCGGAATATCGTCTGATTTTAGCCGACTCGGCCTACGGCCTCGTCGACTAAGTATCAGACGGTATTCCGCGCGATTTCGCAGGATAAATAATTGTTAAATTCTTTTTCTTTGGCCATCGTAGCTTAATGAGAAATAGCACACAAACTGCAGTTACAAACATGACAATAAAACGCATGTTGGAAAACAAAATTATTTAACTTTAACTTGACGTTTCGTATGTTTCTACATACATCTTCAGAAGTGACCGTTAGTAATACAAGTAGCAACTAAGTTTAAATTTTAGATAAGTAGCTAAGTAACAATAACAATGACAAAAGCTGAGCACAAAAAATATTTGCATACAAAAGATGCAAACTAATAGAGGTAAAGCTTTTCGCTGCTTACATTATCGTTTAGGGTCGGTTTGAGTTCTTGAATTAGAAGAGTCTCCTTTATCTTGCAGTGGATATCAGAGCGACCTTTTGCTAATATTTCGAAGTGGTCCCATTTTAAGTTGTGACCAGTTGACGTGACGTGGTCTGCGATAGCAGATGCATGACAGGCACTAGTGATCCCTTTAAAATGTTCAGTTTTCCTGTCATTCAATCTACGTTTTGTTTTGCCGATGTAAAAATCCTGGCAGTCCCAACAACTAGCCTTATAAACAACTTTTGACATTTGAGAACGGTTAATCTTATCTTTGTAGGGAAAAAAGGACTTGATGCGATGAGCGCTTTGGAAAATCACCCTAAGATCAATGCAGCCATAAAATCTATTAATGCAGGTCTTAAGCTGTTTAGTAACAATTTTACTTTGTGCCCCTAAATAAGGTAGAATTAAGATTGTTTCTTTTTTGGGAACTGTGGTGGTTGGATCCAACCACCACCACCTCTATTAGTTTGCATCTTTTGTATGCAAATATTTTTTGTGCTCAGCTTTTGTCATTGTTATTGTTACTTAGTTACTTATCTAAAATTTAAACTTAGTTGCTACTTGTATTACTAACGGTCACTTCTGAAGATGTATGTAGAAACATACGAAACGTCAAGTTAAAGTTAAATAATTTTGTTTTCCAACATGCGTTTTATTGTCATGTTTGTAACTGCAGTTTGTGTGCTATTTCTCATTAATTGTTAAATATTTTCGCGCCAAATGGAGACTATTGTTTATTTATCACATGAAACAAAGAACCCCAAGATCGGAAAACGTTGAAAAGTTACGTTATGAAAGTCTGCGGTATCCAAATCACAGTTTTGTAGCCTTTGTTTAGGGGAGCGCGACCCTAACATAGGCTAAATGTTTCATGGCTTGCGGTTTTCACTGCGTTGCAACTGTGAATTAACCAGAATATTGTAGTTGTATTTTACCGCATACAGAATAGCCTGTGCCACAGCCGCCTTTCCTCGGAAAGAAAATCGTTTTTTGTTTTCGGGAAGAGGCGGCTGTGACAAAGGCTACATACAATCGAAGGGCTCTTGTGAGCCATGAAATGCCTTAAGTGTTTCTTGTGTATTATAGTGTTTAACAATGTTGGTGGCGCATCAATGAGCATCAAGCTTCTTCCTGACATGTATCTTAGCTATCAGCAGGCTTACAATTGACTGATTCAGTAGGTGAATAGATCATTTGCTGTACAATAGATTAGGACAATATAGCATCATTCTGTATGTTTTGTTGTCAAGCATTTTGTGTTTATTGTTTAGCAAATGTTGTGTAGTCTAAATGAAGTGAAAGCCTCATTCACTGTTTGCTTGTTACAGTTTATGTATGATATTTTATTCAGAGAAAATGTAAGTGATCAGTGCAACATTTATCAGTAAACCTCCCCGGAAGGGGGGGGGGGGGGGTACTCCCGCGAATTTTGGATAGGGGTGTGTCGCGTAGGTTCTTGGACCCTGACCCTATTTAAGGACTAAGAAAGCGATCATTGCTACCCTTTTTAAGGCCCAAACACGAAAAATGACACCCTATTCATGGCTATTAAACCTCTGCTGCAAAATGATTTTGTTAATACTTAAAAGGATACATCAAGTTTAAACAAAACATTCGTATAGGCGGGCGTTTTCACACTCCAGTATTAGATAATACAATTTAGCTACCCTATCTAAGGACTACACCAGGAACACAGTTACAAAAGGGTAAAAAGAGAAACCCTATTTAGGGACTGAGAACCTCAAAAACCATACCCTATTCCGCGGCACGTACCTTTATAGCCCACATATGGGAGTACCCCCCACCCCCGGGCGTACATCGCAAGCTCCACGCCGAAGATCTTCGGCGTAACATACGAACTTTCCAGTATGGGTTCAAGGCAGCCATTGTGGATTTTGACTTCCAGCTTTTGCGATTTCTGGTGAGTAAATATTGCTTTCTTTAAACATACAGCCCACATGTCAAATCGAAACGACCCAGAACTAGAGGCGTTAATTTCAGGAATGACTCCGACCCAGGAAGACTGGGACTAGTATCATTCCTCGTTCTTTCATCCACTGCAGTTTATTATTTCACTCCGGTTAGCCTAGAAAGCGCTTCGGTTAGCCTACTTGGTTAGCTCTTATGAAATAATAAGGGTAACGCTTCATAGTTTTAAAATTTTCGGGTTTTAGCAGCCGGCTCGCTGGTAGTGTAGTGGTTTAGTGGAGCTTGTGGACGGGGTTCGACTCCCGCACCCTGCTTTTTAATAATTTCCTTTTTCAGACTTAGAAAAAAAATTTCAAGTGCTCGGAGCCATTCCTGCAATTAACGCCACGTACCCAGAACTAAACTAAAGTCTGTTTCAGAGTAAGATTCCAGCGCCAGGTTTACGATCGCTGCGTGACAGATTGCTATAAAGCTTCATTCAGTAATATTTTAGTACAATGTTATGAAATTGCTAGTTCCATTGAAATGCCAAATGACTACTATTGCTTTATAACAATGGCCCAAAGTCGAATAATATCAGTAACAGATGATATCCTGTAATGCATAAAGTGGAATGGAATCTGTACTTCGTTGCTGATTATCGTCGCTCGTGTGTTACACGCGTGGACCCAGATCGATCAGGCAAAACAAGACATCAAGTCAGGTAAATAATCAATTCAATATCTTAGATTGTTGGAAACAAGACGCTTGTCCTTCGAGGCCCTAGTCGACTAAAAAGGGATGTGCCCTATTTCTGGTATCTTCCAAATTATTTTTATTTGTATCTTCATCTTTTGTATCTATTTAATTTCAGGGGCAGCAGTTAATATTACATCTACTGGATTATTCCTGGCTACCCATAATAGCTATTTAATGATAAAAAAGTAATAAGTGGTTATTATAAACAACGATACAGTCAAATGAATAATGACACTGATGACTCAAGAACTTTAAGAGTGGTACTATGATAAAATTTTTACCCTTTGTTTTTTTGAGTGTATCACATAGAATTCCGTGAAAGAATATAAACGCTGTTTACCGTTGGCAAATATCTGCATTAGTTCCCGAGATATTAAGTTTGAAAAATGGGTAAAATATGTAAATGAGATAACTGATGACGTCATACACTCAACCCAATATTATATTGAGTATATGAATAGAGCTATCTTGGCCAATTTGCAGTGCAGAACATTGATACTTGGCAAGCTGATAGTTCTAGAGGAAACACATCTATGGCTATAAAAAATTCCGTTCCCATGGCAACTCACCCCCTTCCAGTCCCCACCCACTTGATTTCAAAATATTAGTGATTTTCAGCGTGAAAATGTAAAACAAGGCCACAAACTCGAGCTAACATATCTATGTGCTTGCTGGATCATGCATATTAGGTGCTGTTAGCAAATATCAAAATGGAACACCAAAGGTGGCCAGAAAAGCTTTTAATATGGGGGAGGTCTTATATATTATCATATTATGATATTCAAGAGCGAAATGTCTTATTCACATCATTCTGCAAATTTGGGTTGTGTATCATTTACACAGAAAAATTTTCTTGTCAGCGATTTATGCAAATGGTTAGCAAAAATGCTTGATGGTAAGTTCTGCTCAGATTGGCCACATATCATTAACTCAAAAAACTCTAAATATTTCACAAAAGTTTAACCAGATAATAATTCCAAGATGGTGGTGAAGAAGTTTCACAACAAAGATATTAGGTAGTCTGACAGTTCATCGACACTAAATTAATCACTTTATTTAAGTGTCAGTCTTGATTTCTGGTGGTGGACATTTTTCAAAACAGCATTTTAGTGTGTATTTGTCCAGGTTGTAGTGGTATTATATGTACCAATATGTTTTATATTTCAATGAATAAGAGACAGTCATAATGACTATGTCAATATCTAAGGTGAGTTGGTGGAAGCTATGATGGTGAGCTACAAATTGAACATCAGTTATCTGCTGGCTAAATGAAGTTGAAAGTGTGCTAGCTTGGTTTTCGAAGGAAAGCGTTTAAGTCTGATGGAGCAAGTTTGCCAAGACAATCCACCCTGCACTCAAAGTATTTATCATTTAAAGTGGTACTATGACGAATATCACATCTTTCCAATCTAAGCCACTTTCAAACATAAACAAGTAGACTGCATGAGAAGAAAAATGCTGTTTACTATTTTCAAATATCTCTTTTCGTTCCAGATATATTCAAGTTTTTAAAATATGCAAATTAGCCAAGTAATGATGTCATACACTCAACCAGATTTTGTTCAAATATGATGAAGAGAGATATCTCAGCCAGTTTGTATCAGAAATGTTTGATTTTTGAATAGTACTTGGCTAATCACCTCCGAGCTAGCCAATCAGCGTGCGCGAAAAGTACTATTCACTTGTGTGGTATATACTAACTACAAATAATCTAATACGTACAAATATTCTATTATCAACGAACTTATATTCCATTACCTAAATATATTTTATTATCTACAAATGTCCTATAACCTACAGATATTCTATTATCTACAAATATTCTATTACCTAAAAATATTCTACTATCTACAAATATTCTATTATCTACAAATATTCTATTACCTAAAGATATTCTATTATCTACAAATATTCTATTACTTAAAAAAAAATTAAGATCACTTGCAAATATTCTATCATCTGCAGTTTATAATTAGTCACCCAGCCAAAGGTACGAGTGAACGGGATTGAAAAACGAAATCAAAAGCCATAACGAGATCTCTTCAGATTCCTGAAGACAGTGGTAAAAAACCTGACACTGCGGATACCGTAGTTGGAAAGTTTTGAACAACTACCATGATTCGAATTTCTCAAACTGTAATAATAGTTCATCAAATTTAAACAAAGGAAACCATAAAACAGGACATATTTGGATATCTGATCTCAATTAACATAGACTTTTACAATTGTATTTCTCCGTTTTCTCTTTAGTTTTGGTTGAGGAGATAAATCAAGCACTCAAGGGAATGCCTGACCACACTAACAAGTACCTCGAAGTTCATCAAAAGTACTCCACCACAGGGTATTTTCAACTCTCTTCTCCGTGTTTGGATATATAAATTGTGTTTTTCTACTTAGTATGAAAAATATAGCTCCGAGTAGTTTTGCAGTCTTTAATTATTAGCTAATAGATATTTGTCAATAATAAGTCTTTTTGTAATCTGTACCTTTAATTTGTTAAACTAACTGCTGTTGTGTAAGTTTGTCTTTTAATAGGTGTGTTCTTGTATTTGGCTTGCCCCGCCTCGATTAGCTTAGCTATTTGCGGGGTAGGCCATCCATTAACTATTATTATTATTTGGTTTAATAAAGTTGTTGTTGTTGTTGTTGTTGTAAGCATATGTGGCCAAATATGGTCTCCCGTGTTTAATATATTATGTATTTATGGTTAAAAAATGTAAAAACAGACGTTGTTTCTTTTCGCAACCTTGCTCAAGATAAAGCGCATTATTATTAACCTGCCAGTCGGGAGATATGTGCTTTATTAACCCTTTACCCTCAGTAATAATACTGTAAGTAGGTCATTTTCAAGTTGCTCCTGTTTTTAAAACGCGTCCAATTGCAAATCGTTCCTCAGTAAAATAAATGGAAATTGAAAGCAATTAAACGTGCTATTACTTATGTTTTCTGTGGCGTGAAGAAAGGTGATAACCTAACACAGACCAATGTACCACCACCCTCAGAGACCCCGCAGGGGCTGCTAGTTGGGATGATGCGATGTTTTTGGGCGAAAGCTGGGATGAAAGTTTACTTACATTAAGAGCGTGTCCGCTCTTGAAGTAAACTTTTGCCCAAAAACATGGCTCGCTTAAAAGGGGCTCAGTCACGTTTGAAAAGCTTAGCACAACTTTTCAAATTCGTTGTTTGCAATCCGCGTCAATCTTCTCCATCCTTAACCATCCTTGTTCCTTTATGGTTTATTATCGTCTCTTTGATGTTTTTCTATCTTTACAAAGTGTTATTTTTAGGTTTCCTTCAATTTAACGGTTATTTTTTTCGATGTTCAAAATAACTCAAGATGCCGTGACTGAGCCCCTTTAAAAATATCGCATTGTTCTGAATAAGTCCAAATAGTAGCCCCTGGGTCTTTGAGGATGATGTACCGTGTTACAAACGTTAACACTGCCAAGACTGTGTGCTTAAAATAGATTTGGGGTTTTAAAACCATGAGTCAAAAATGCTGTGAGTGTCATAATTAGATGAAAAAAGAAGCAGAATGAAAAGAAACAACTCAACACTGAGCATTTCCTACTTCATCGTAAAGTTCTTCCTGTTTGCCTCGTTTGTTTCCTTTCTTTAATCCCACATTGTAATATCCAGGATTTTTCTTTGTACCCTGTACACTCTTGTACTCAGGAAGTGCATGCGATTGCCCTTCCGAAGGCCTCGGTTGGAGTTCCATATAAGTAGCTGGTTCTGGCACGTGCTGATCATGTGGTGACTTATGTTTTCCTGCATTGCCTCGTTTACAAAATCCCACATTGTAATATTCAGTATTCTTGTCTTTGCCTTGTAGACTTGAGTACTCAGGAGGTGCATGTGGACTGCCCTTCCGAAGGCCTGGGATGGAGCTCCATGTATGAAACCTGGTTCTGACACATCCTGATCACGTCGCGAGTCAGGCTGACCAACGTTATCGGTGATAATCTTGTCTGTGGTGGTTGCTCTGTTAATTGGCAAAGCTCGTCTTGCCCGCCATATCAATAAACCAAATTATAAGAAGCAGTATGAAAAACAATGCAGGGACAAGGTGCTGACAGTGGCATTGAAATTGCGCTTTACATCTGTTAATGCTGAAAGTAAACAAAAATCCAGTATTAAAGTACCTCACAAGCATTAAAGTCAATTTACTTTTTCAGCAAGCAATAAATGTCTGTTGCGATTAAGAAGTGTGAAAAAAGCTTTATACGTAAGTGTGTTTCTGTCGCCATCCTGTGTTAACACAGTAATGAAAATAGACGTAATGTATTTTACATACGAAAATTTCTCGGCACCTAGACCTAAACTAGAAAATAACCTTATGCCTTTTTACATGCTCCATGTGGGGTCTCTGAGAACTCTTGTATCGTACCTGAAGACTTGTGATCCTCTAACAAAGTGATTTTTGTAAGTTGTAGAAACCAAAGCTATTTGTAGCATGGCACACATACACCCCATAATCCTCTGCATCACGAGGCGTGAGAACAATGATGTTGTTCATGATTCTGATGTCATCGCCAACTGGGACCTGACCATTCTTTGTCCCAAGAGTAATTAAAAGGAATGTCGCTGGTTGCATGGCAAGATAAAGTACAGAGAGTTTTGCATTTCACATGTCACTGAAGATAAGGAAACTTCTTCAGCTATTCTGGGCGGAGCTGTGTGTTGAAAAAAAGAAAAAAGTCAAAACTCCAAAACTCCAAAACAAACCTCATTAAAAAGATCTACACCAAAAAACCATTTTTAAATGACCTTTGTTGATACTTACTTTCACACACAATCGTTTGGAGGGATACATATAAAAGATTAATTGAGCCCAAAAAATCTGCTAACTCTGGTTTTCGGTAATAGTTTTAAGGTAATGTTATCATATGTTTTCAGGTTTCACAATTTTGACCAGAAATTCATCAGTATATAAAATTTGTGATTAATTTTTAGTATAACTATATACAAAATGATAATGAACTGTTACCTTCAGCTCTGGTGGAAATTTTGGCAACCATGCTGAGAACTCCAGCCAAAATCTCCTGAAAACATATTATATAATATGACAAAAAAAGAAAGACGGGGGTAGCCTTTACTTCAGATCTTGAGTAAATATGGAGTTTAATAGGCCGAATAAGCAAACAAATCCTTGAAGAGATTAATTGGAAACTCGTAAATGCCACTAAAAGTTAACCAGTGGAAGAATACGTCTTCTGTACTCCAATGGTATAAACAATTACCAAACAAATGTAACTCAACATTTATAAGCTTTGATGTTGTTCAATTCTACCCTTCAATATCGGAAGCTCTATTAAATCGCGCCCTTGATTTTGCATCCCGACACGTGAACATTTCAGCCACTGGCCACCAAATAATCATCAATGCAAAGCACTCTCTCCTGTTCAGCAACGGCCAACCATGGAAGAAGAGAAATTCGAACTCACTGTTTGATGTTACCATGGGAAGCTATGATGGTGCGGAGACCTGCCAATTGGTGGGTTGTTACTTGCTCTCCCAGCTGAACGAAATACCTGGAGTTGATAGCGGCCTTTACAGAGATGACGGGCTAGCGGTCCTCCAACAGACACCAAGGGCAACAGAGAGGATAAAGAAAGAAATATGCAAAATATTTAGAAAGTGCGACCTGAAAATCACCATCGAAGCGAACAAAAAAGTCGTCAACTTCCTGGATGTTACCTTGGACCTGAACACGGAAAAATTCAAGCCATACTCCAAACCATCAAACACCCCACTCTATGTGCATAGCAAATCAAACCATCCTCCCAACATCATCAGAAATATACCGGAATCAGTTAACAGACAGCTCTCAGAAATTTCATCCAACAAAGCCGTGTTTAATGAAGCTGCAACCCCGTATCAGGACGCGTCGTACAAGAGTGGGTATACACATAAGCTGGAGTTTAAACCACCGCATAGGGGCACCATCCCAAAGACATAACCGATCCCAGAAAAATTATCTGGTACAACCCGACGTACAACAAGAATGTCAAGAGCAAGATAGAAAGAGAGTTTCTACGCCTAATCGATAAATGCGTCCCTACTGGCCACAAATTAAGGAAAATTTTCCACAGAAACACCCTCAAACTGAGCTACAGTTGCATGCCAAACGTACAACAAATTATAAAGGGACATAACCAAACTGTTCTTAAGAACTCTGCACAACCGACACAAGACCAAGCCGAAAGAACATGCAACTGTACAAACACATGTAGGAAGAAAATTGACTCGCTTAAGGGATCGTCTACCAGGCCCAGGTGACAGCTGCCAGAAAAACCGAAACCTATGTAGGTCTAACAGCCACAGAATTTAAAGCTAGGTTCAGAAACCATTAAGTGTCGTTCAACAACGAAACGCGCAAGAACGACATGGAACTTAGCAAGCACATCTGGCAGCTTAAACGCAAAGAACAATGCTTCACCATTAAATGGAAGATCCTGGCCAAGGCGAAACCCTACTCAAACCTGACAAAGCGATGCAATCTATGCAAAACGGAGAAGCATTTTATCATCACCAAACCGGAATTGGCAACATTAAACAAACGCAACGAACTAATTTCTACATGCCGGCACCGACAAAAGTTCATCCTCAGATATGGTTGACTAACTGGATTTTGTATTTTTTACAATGTTTTGTAACCGTCCATTGTAACGGTTTATTGCGTCTTGCGCAAAAAAAAATGCTGTGTATTTTAGTAGGCTTCAGTGTATATGGAAACTAACTGATGAGTGGGCTAACTTTATGTTAGCCTATGAAACAGATTTGTATTAAACTCCATATGTTCTCAAGATCTGAGTAGTCACTTGAAACAATTTGTTATAACAGCTCCTTCATTGTAGAGCACTATATTGGCTCCAGCGGTTATCAGCACCTAAACTGAACTAAGGTTTTTTTTATATACATGTATACGAGTTCAATAACTCGGAGCTGAGTTAATTTACTTACATCCTTGTCTCGAGTCACAGCTCTCTGGAAGATGACATACTCTTCTCCTTTCTCAAGTGGTTTATTAACAAAACCTCCATGCGTTGTATCATCACCAACAGTAAATTCCCATGATTTCTCATAGACCGGAACATTTTGAATCTCAGCGGTGATGTAGAAGTTCGAGTTGTCTTTGTTGACGTTACTTGAATCTTTCAGTTTTGAATCATAATCGTCTGGAAGGTGTTCCACGCCATCAACAACTTTCAGAACTATAACTTGATAAGCACTAAAAGTGCAAGAGGAGTAATAATATTAACATACCTTTGAATAAAATGGAAGCCTTGGCAATTCTGGCCAGAAAGGGTAATACAGCCCCAGCGTTATTATACCAATGCAATGCAACGGGATGCAATACAATAAAATATAATGCAACTGGTCGTATAAACTCGTATTACGTTCCACAAACATGCGCGATTTTAAATAATCTTCTGTTGTGGCAGATTGTGATAACACTTAATTATGAGATATATGTAAGCAAAACTAATTAAATTCATTAATGTTGAAATCAAAATAAAATAACCTAAAAGATAAAACCCTAACAAATTCGTCATTAAAGTGAATGTAATGGAAGTTTTGGCCTGATGGTTGATAAGCCCACAGATGTCGTATGAGGCTGAGATAACTAAAACGCTCTAACAAATCACTACAATTTAATTATTTTGGTTCACTATAATATTATTGTGAACTATAATGGAACTAATGAAACTCTCACAAGCACGCAAAAACGGAAGCTTTAAAGGGCCAACCTGTACCATTTACAAGTCACTCATTTCCATAGCACTGGCTGGCGCAAAGGGTGACAAACACGGCATATCACTATTCACTTGACTCTGAAGGTGACTTCCGCTCAGGTTGTTGAAACGTCAGTCACCAACAACAGTTCTTTTCAGAACTACCGTCACCCAGACGATCACACAATACGAACTACTTATACTGCTGGATTCAAACCATTTACTACAACACAAAAATGCCCCTAAGAACAAAACAGATGCAGATTAACAAGAAACAATAAAAAGGTTTTAAAGAAGTGCAAGTCTACTGATGTCAAATGTGACTGTGCTACGTATTAGATAATCTACATCTGAATTATATATATTTCCGGGTTCTGTACAACACATTCAAATAATCACCTTATTGGACCATTCCTTTGTTCCACAGGCCAAAGATAAATTCCAGCAACTGACCCCGAAACAGTCACATCAGTGACATTACCTAAAACTGGAGCTATCGGAGCTAACAGGTAAAAAAAAAGACATTACAAGATTTGTGTGTCACTAAATCAAGTTAAACAGTCTTATCCAATTTTAGCAAAGGAGATTTTAAGTTCATAGTATAATCACATAGAAAAAGGCTGAGTCACTTATAAACAAAGCTAAACAAGGATAGACAAGACTTAAGAAGTGAGATGGGATACTTAAGATTTTGTTTTAAATTATTTTTCTTATTTTTCATGATTTTTTTTATTTTCCCTGAGACGGACCTTGTCTGAAATGAATGGTTAGATTTTGTCCATTTTTCGGAAGACATGCACTTGGAAAAAATTAATTTAGTGACCTTTCACGGTATTTTGCCACAGAAAAAATGTAGCTCACAGAATTTACACCCAAGTCTCTAATTAATACTTACTGGCAATTTTCGTTTCCACTTTCAATCCAATAGGAAAGCTCTGTCCACAAACAGACGTTCCATACACCTGGAAATGGTAGTTAGAACCTGGCACCAAACCAGCTACTGTGTATACTGTTGACTTTCCTACATTCCTATCACCTGTGCCTTTGAATGTTTTATTGTACAACTTTGTACCAGAATACTTCACCTAAAAAATTGCACACAACAGATTAATTTGAATATCAATAACAATGTATCTGAGAAACACTATAAGATAATAACAGTATTGATAGAAAACGAGGGTGAGTAGTCCAACTGTTTTAGTAGACACTCTACAGGATTACAGCGAAAGTCCAAATAAAAATGAAGTGATGAGTGCAAGCACACAATTGAGAATTCCATTATTACTATCAAATCCATTCGTTGGTGATTCCTCTGAAGTGAAAAGTTTAACATTGTTTAAAACCTGGAGACCGAAATAACTTTCAATCATCATTTGAAAGAAATTGAGTTACATTGTATGAATATTAGATTATTTGCTCTCGATATCCATGGGGTGATAGCTACCTCTGCCATTAAGCTCATAATCTAATATTACTGTTAATAGACCAATTTCGTTATATCAAAATTCAGCCTAAAGCAATAGACCTCAGCACGAGGCTCTGGGGAATAAACCTCACAAACTCTGTAGTTATGCTCGAGAGCCTCCTACTGAGATCTATTGTTTTAGGCTGAATTTTAAGACATCAAGATTGGTCTATTAGATATAAGAATAGGAAGGTACATGACATTTCAGAAATTCTTTCACTGCTTCCATCAAAAGTACTAGACTTTTCAATAGAACTTACAGTGTAGTTTAAGCCTTCCTCTGTGGTAACTTTTGGTTTTGTCCATTCCAGGGTCACGTCAGTTGATCCAGAGTTTGTTGCTCTCAAGTCACTAGGAGCTTTTGTCTCTTTGGCAGAATGGTGTACATGTATAACATTATTCAAACACATGTTTTGAACATAAATGTCAGTTTAATTAAATAATATGAGTTACAAGTCAGACTGGGGTGACGCTGCTATTTCAAACGTTGACATGCTTGGAGTGTAAACAACAAAAAACAAAAAAGTTCCAGGCTTCCCCTTTGGGTAAGCCAGCTTTAGCTATTATATATGTTGTAGTTCAATTTTATCTTTGGTACAATTTTTTTTGGAACCAAGTGTCCTTCACTCCGTGTGTGAGCTCGCGGTAAACCCAGCGTTCGCCCAAGTAGCAAAAACAGTTCGACACTAGTCAACCCTCGGCCGAAATTCTACTACAATTAGTTCAAAATTTTTTGAACCAGTACAAACTTTTTTGAACTGGTACCAAATGTTTCAACCTTGGTCAATTTGTTTTCTACATAGGCCAATTTGTTGTAGGCCAGGTTAATTTGATATTACAGTAAGATTAATTTGTATATAGCTAGGGGAGAGGTACATTTACTGTAGTGTAATAATGGGTGGTATATTCTCTTTTGCAAGTAGTGTATTGAATATTTGGTGTATTATTTTATATGGAGTTTAGGTCAGTGCTAATTAATGCTTATTAATAATAAAACAGTCCTCACGGACAGCACATACACACACACAGTTCCATTCAAAGTCACTATCTTGGATTAGGAGTAATGCTAGTACATGTAAATGCCAATTCATTTTTGCAAATTGGCGGTGACCAAACGATTCGGGAGGAGCCAGGCGAATAGTACATTTTTTGTTGGCATTGGCACACTGCTTGCTCTGAAATCATACTCACTTGAAGTTTCTAATACCATAGGTTGACTATAGGGTCCAGGGCCTGCATTGGTGTAAGCTCTAACAGACACATGGTACTGGGAACAACGTGGTAAATCATACAGGATAACAAATGTTGCTGTTGTTTTTAATGTTCTGCTGCTGATAGGAGATCTTTTTTGGCGTGCTCCTCTTAACAGCAATTCTTCCTTGACGTCATACAAGATAACCTTGCCATAACTCTTTTCTCTGATTAGAGGTGCCCATGAAATGTTATAGGTGGTGCCATTCAATTCAGCCAATGAAACACTGTCTGGACCAACACTGGGTTCTAACAAGGGAAATAGACAAATGATTATATTTTTACACGAACATGCAAAAAAAGCAAAGCAAAAATAGATCACTGCTTTCAATTTCAGGGTGACTAACAATACTTCGGGCACAGCCTCCTCTTTGGCATTCTATTCAATCGCATAATGATACCGATAAAGAGGAAGTTTTCTAAAAAAACAAACAGAATAATTATAATGCAAGGGACAACAAAATTTGAACAAATGGCAGAATATATTTCAGGTACATGAAGACTGTAAACATCTTTGATAGAAATCACAATATTTATACATGTATAGTGTAAATGCTATATTTGGTTGAAACATAAAAACGATATTTTAATACTTTAAGGTCCCAAGAATAATCAAAGAACAATTTTTCCCACAATATCTATGCATACTCTATCACTCAGATAATGCAAATAAATTTAATGAAATAAATAATGATCAAATTTTGATGCCACTTGCATTATTTACATGTATTTTTTAAATCAATTTAACTAAACTCATCTTTACATCTCAGTTTTATGTTAAGCAGTTGCTATTATTTTATTATCAAGGATGCTTGCATTAACTGTTTCTGTGCATCCTCACTGTGCACGCAAATTCACACGCTACGTCATGCATGAGCACAAGCGCTAGGTAATAAAATGAACAATGATAGGGCAGATGGCTATTGCTGTAGTTTTGCCTGGATTTAATGATCTTAGACGTTCAGTGACCCTACTTTTCTTTTGGTGGACCATTTTCTGGAAAATCTAATGTTCAGAAGTTTGAATTTTTTACAAAATGCACCATCAAATTCTGTTTATTTTTTGGCATTTTTTGCACTGTTCTCTTAAAGTGGCGGAACAAAGTTTTCGTGCCTGCTTCTGCTGATACAATTCAGCATGTGCACAAGGATTTCAAAAAACAAACATGCCATCAATAGAGCGATCATCTTATTTACTCAACACCCGCACTATCTGTGTTATTTTTCTCTAAAATTGAACGCAGTGTATTGATGGCTTCAGGCTTTTATCACAAAGATATGTTAGAAAAGGTTAACGATGCAAAGAACCCAGCAATTTTCAGCTTTTGTTTGTTACCAAAAAAACGCTATCTGTGTTATTTTTCTCTATAATTGAACGCAGTGTATTGATGGCTTTAGTCTTTTATCACAAAGATAATTATGTTAGAAAAGGTAACGATGCAAAGAACCCAGCAATTTTCAGCTTTTGTTTGTTACCAAAAAAACCCAATTAAATGCAATGCATGCGCAGTTGCTCAAAAAATTGAGACCGATTGATTTTGCAGAAACGTGCCGATTTCTAAAGATCCAGTCGTTAGAATTTCAAGAAATTTGGCAAAAACATAGTTCAGAAACCACGTGGATGATCTACCACGAAAAATCTGAAATTTGACATAGGGAATTTTTAAAACACAAAAAACAATTAAGGGCGAATTACGAAAATCGCCTATGTCAAAATTTTATTAGAACGGTGTTGACAGAAGGGATTTAATGTCAATTTGTAGTGTGCAAACGATGAAAACAATCTAGTGACTGGATTTTTTCAAATAAACAAAAACCATTATTTAAGCCTTGTTTTTAACGAGTGCCATTGCCATGGCAACAGCACACACCCTAGCCAAAATGCAAGAATAAATTCTTCTGTGATTAACCTTGACTCTTGCAAAAAACGGGCGCCAAAGCATAAATAGTTTAAAAGTAATGCCGAATTAGGCATAGGCACTTCAAAACTGTATTCGGCCACCTTAATCTATGTGGCGGTTCCAAATGCCTCTTGAAGGGTTAAGTTTTGCGATAACGTTGGCAACATTTGGGTTTTTTTATGCAACAGAGCCACTTCTACAAATTATGGCTAGGATTGCTTGCCTCCATTGACTCATCTTGGATATTTTTAATTACATACCCCTGCAGACCAGGCTGAATTACATGCCCCAGTTTTTTAAACTCAAGGTACATGTACATATGCTCTACACCCTGTATCTCTGAAACTAAGTCAGTGACCCCCAATTTTTTGCAAAGATGACACAAGTAACTCATCATATGACTCCAGCAATAATTAAACAATCTATCGACTGGAAAATTTTTCACGCTAACGCCTTGTACTTGATCACCACTGGTAATCATACACATACATGTACTTGAATTGAATCTCTTTACTACAGTATGGTGTAATACTCTATAACATACATGTATTCTATAAAAATATGTAGAGACAATTAGATAATGTTTTTGCTGACCATCTGATTCTATATACCACCCAATGAACTACTGCGAAAAAACTTTTCAGTTTGAATAAAATGTTGTTTTTTAATAATTTTTGAAAACGTTCAAATTTGCCACCATTTTGGTCCTGGGGAGCATTTTTTGCACCAGCCTTCCCTTGGTTTGACTCATCTCACTTGTTTAATCTTAATTTAACTTAGTAGTTCATACAAAATGCTGACAAGGAGCAATTTGTATGGACTACCATGCTAAACTTACAGGGGTAAAACAAGCAAGATCAATCAAGCTTGAAGTCACGTGTTCCTAAATCTATGTCACAAAGTTCTCTGAGCATGTCTACCTTGTGATCAGCAGCGCAGATCAACCGCAAGAAAAGAGTATTTTCAGGTTTTTAAAACTTCATAAAAAATTCATTTTATCCAAATTGAAAAATGTTTTCGCCGAGGTTCATAGCATGAAATATAGGATCAGATGGGAAAATACAGCTTTTGACCTCATTGGCACTTTAAAGGGACATTCAATCAATCAGTCACAGAAGCTACATGTACATGTACCCCAAAAAAGAGAGGACTAAAATAACTGAAAATGTGAAGAACCCAAAAAAGCTGAACTTACTATACTCTGGGATATCTACAACTAACAGGGCTTTTGTTCCAGGCTTGATAGTCACAGCTCTGACATGGAACTGAAACTGGATTCCACCCAATACATCAACTGTGTAACTCAACCCATCTATTCCAGAAATCTCATTTGGTGTTTTCCCACTGTGACTGTAAGATAAGGCGTAATTCCTGATAACTCCATTTGGTTCTGCTGGCTTACTCCAGGTCAGGTTTATCCTTGGACCATGTGAACTACGTGGTGTTATATGAGTATAACCAAAGGAGACAGGAGCACTGGGTGCTGATGAGGCAGACAAGACAGAAAAGGCATTATTGCAATGAAAACAACCATACTGGGCTGGGTTGTTGAAGGCCCTATTAAGCTAAGCCAGTATTAGTGACAATTATGATTTGAGCTTGCTTTATGACTTTTCAGTAAATTTTCTGTTTACAATGTATACTGTTTGCCCTTTAGTTTTGAGTTTGAGTAATCTCAAATTTCACAAAGCATTATTCAATTCATGGTGCAATGAGGGCAGATGATGATGACGATGATGATGACACAAAACATACATGTAAGCTGCAAAACAAATAGTTTTATGCAATAAAACTAATTTTATACTCCTGTGAACCAAATCCCAGGTTAGCATTGACATGAAGACAAGTTAGTGCATTTCTAACACCTGGTGATGTTGTTATGGACATTACTAACCTACATGTATGTAGATACAGACATTAACAAAAAAATTATGCAACACGAAACTGGCAACATACTTTTTAAAAATCATGCATACACCAATCTGAACTATTGAAGATACACTAAAGCCGTCAATGAAGGTACATGCATGTGGAATTTACAGTAAAATGTTTCACTTAGTTACAGATTTCTCAAAAGTGGCAATCATCTTTTCTTACCATCCTCAAATGTCCTTTTAACCTCTACAGCACTTTTTCGTCCATCACCAGTAGAAGTGCGGGCTAACACTTGGAATTCATATTCTGTGTATTTTTTAAGCCCAGTGATGTCTCTTGGCATAATCATTGCATTTCTTATAATTTCAACATTTGGTGATTCTGCAGAACCACTTATTTTGTAGAACAGTTTAAATCCTATTATGATTCCATGTCTGAAGTCTTTTGGTGGTAACTGCCAGGATACTGTAATGCTGGTAGAGCTGCTAGCAGCCACAGTGAAGTTACTAGGAGCTTTTGAAGGAACTGCAATTGAGACATTTCAGAATAATTTGTTTCATCGGTCCATTAATTACCTCCCCCATGCCCTCTTTTTTTAAATATATAATCATCAGTATATCTACATGTAATAAGTAGTTTATGTACTACACTTTGCACTGTTTTTAGTTATATAAGCTTACGGTCTACGCTTGTCAATAGCATGGCAGTGACCAACCCAAAGGCCTTAGCTAATTTGGTTACTGCACACACTTTCTACTTATTGCAATTGTTTTGTTTCTATGTTCTTGTTGGTAATATGAAATAACTATTCCTCAACTGATTGTAAGATACAGTAAATAATCTGAATCTCAAATCTGTTGACAGGGAGTTTGGCTACTGGTCAGTTGCTAAGGATAATAGTTTACAGGAAGTTTAGCTGCTGTTAAGATGATATGCACAGTTCACTTGCTTTCAAGAGAGTTACATGTATGCAGGCCCTTGAGGTTGCAAACTTAGATCTTTGCCTTTCTTTGCCACTCTCTTTCCATATCTGGACAGAGATCTTGTTCAAAGGTAATTCTAGCTATTTTTGTTCTCCAAAAGAAGACCTGCCTGGGGTTAACCCATGATGAGGTTGCCATGGTCACCATACATTTGCATGTTAATTTGTTTCCTTAATGCTACATGTAAGTCAGTGCCCACATTGCCTCCAGTTGACACCTTCATGTACATGTATTGTTCATACGTGTGTCAATCGAGAAATTTAACATGATAATCATCTTTCACATCTCACCATCTTCATTTGTCCTCACTTCCTGAACAGAACTTTTTGGTCCATTTCCAACAGACGAGAAAGCTAACACTTGAAATTCATAGGCTGTATATTTATGTAGTCCAGTAATATCTCTGCTTAAAGCTGAACCACTTTCAATGATCATAACAGTTGGATAATCTGCAGCAGAGTTCTTTCTTTGGTAGAACAGTTTGAATCCTGTGATCGCTCCATGTCTGGAGCCTGCTGGTGGTAGCTGCCAAGATGCTCTAACACTTGTGGAAGACAGTGCAGACACCACAAAGCTAGCAGGAGCTTGGCTTGGAGCTAAAAATAATATTATATGCAAATGACCAAATTAATAATCATGCATGCAAAGGCTAATGCAGTATAATACTCTAGACCTGTTGTTGCAGAAATAAGAAGCAAATGATCTAAAACGAGTTCATTGTCAATCAGTAAGGAAAATAAAAACTTAATGTAATTACCATCATGGCACTCATGTGAAAGATAACATGGTGGAAGCAAGATACCTGCAGGTTTAAGTATTCCAAACACTTCAACTCTCAGAGCTTTGTAAGTTGAGTAATTTGTTGGTTGAAACTGGATAAACCTTGCTCTTGCAATTTCTTTTAGATTATGTTTTACTGTATCATTTCTTCCAGAGTTACCATGGAAGACCTGCAAAATAAG
The DNA here is from genome assembly GCA_019787425.1 of Platygyra sinensis. Lineage (NCBI taxonomy): Eukaryota > Metazoa > Cnidaria > Anthozoa > Scleractinia > Merulinidae > Platygyra > Platygyra sinensis. The sequence continues at coordinate 684 of JAHPZR010039325.1, read as the reverse complement.
CCTTGGTATTAATTATTTGCAAGTACAGTGTATTAGTTATTAAATATTATTATAATTGTTGAATTGTTGTTGTTATTGTTATTATTGCACATGCACAGCATGACCAGTTTTTTTTCAATTTGCCAATGAAAATGGTCTTACTTTGAGCAAATTGACTACACGTAACTACATTTGTAGCCCACCCATCCACCCCACTGGCTCTGAGCTAGATCCACTTAGTATTACTGTACAGTGTAGCATGTACTGTAATACATAAGTGCAGTCACTGTAACAGTTGCAAATGCAGTCACAGAGAGATGCAACTGTAGTCAGTCAGTCGTGCATTAAAGCCCAGTAACAGTCAGTCACAACCAGAACTATATTCTGTAGGATGCCTGTGGCAGGCCATGGTAAGGTTTACCAGGGTTTCTTTTTCATTGTTGACGCAAAACGACAAATTTGATTGACAATGAAATCCACATGACAGCTGAAACTATTTTTATTTCCAAACATTCTATAATTCTGGCAAGGACTGTAATTTCCTTGGAAGCATTCTGCGATTCTGCCAATGAACATTCTGTGATTCTGGCAAGGAGAGGGAATAAACAGAACGCAAGACATTTTAGGAGGCATTTCACAATGTGTATTGAATTGAACATCACCTGTTTGGTGTCACACATCCAACCAACAAGTTCACTGATCTTT
>JAHPZR010039320.1:17500-31292 GCA_019787425.1 Platygyra sinensis | reverse complement strand
CTTTCATAGATAACGTCTTTGAAGTTTCCAGTCAATGTGATAGATCAATAAATCTAGTTTCGCCGGTAGAATTAAAGGAAATTGTATATTACCAAAATAAAATGATTTATTGTAGCTTGTGACGTAACTAGGCCCAGTACTTGTATGCGGGAGTTTCTGTCATCCGGGACTTATATATTGCTAGATGTGGTCCACCTTCTCGTTTGTGCAGTCATTCTCGGCAAGTGGAAGGGAATTTTCCCTCCCTCCACACCCCATTTTCCCTGTTTTCTCGCGCATTTTCCTGGCGGTTTCTCCCCTCACCTTTGCTGGGCTAATACTTTGGTATGTTTGTAATTTAAGCTTCTAAGCTTCGCTTAGTCAAATAAACCGGCCACATCTGTGAGCCAATATATCCCAACTTCGGGAGTGTTTATTGTTCTTTCCCAGCACACAGAGCTCAAGCCAAAGTAACCACCCATATGGATTATGATTGCATGTTGTAATTTAAGGTCTGTCCCGAGAACAAGAGTACATAAATGGTATACTAGTAAGAGTCCATCATTTATGTAATAGCATTTTAAGCAGTTCTTGCCACCAGTTGCTGAGGCGACCGGATAAACTTATTTTCCAGCTTCCTGAACCATATTGACTTTTTAGGGCGTTTTCCACGTCCAACCAGTCACTCTTCCCGACCCAGGAGAGATCAGGAGCAATCCGAGGGTAGTTTCATAGAGGGAGGCTCCCAACATGACGTCAAAACGCTTGCCCCTTGATACAATTTTTGTTGGTTTGACCGGACAAGACAAACCTCTCATATGCCATCGATGAAAAAGTGCTGCCCCTTTTCACATACTTAAGAGTCCCGCACAACGGATCCCCTTTTCAGAAAACCTCGCTATACCGTTTTTCGGGTAACAGGCCCCCTCCCAGTGATAATCTATTAGAGGGGAGAGTACCTCCCTGAGGGGTAGGGATGGGGGGGGGGGAATTTAATTCTTTGTGCACCGCAATCTCCAGCTCCGCGTTGCCTATAATATAAACCGAATTTTGGTACAGATTTCTTTTGAACTTACTATTGGCCTCTCGGTGCTCAGAGAGTGACAGTGTTACCCAATCAGCCTATCGATTTTGTTGTGCCCAGCCAAAATTTTTTGGGTGTGGTCAAGTTGCACCCCGGGGCCATATCATCATTCTGTAATCAAAGGGGAACCAATAAATCTTTGCTTAGAGCATAATGAGCTCCTGCTTAGAAGTGAGATTCCATCGTTTTCCGTTTCATGCTCTATTATTCGAAACGAACCTGAGGCCAAGGTTCGTTCCTCAGCAGTACTGCAATTGCGCATCGCCAGCATGTCGCAAATAATTTCATGCTCGATGATTTAGCCGCTCGCGCATTAAAAAATGGACTGCCTCTTTCTTTACGGCAGGACCCTTCGCCATAAGAGGTCCAGTCCCTGCCCATTGTTTATAATATCCCAGTGCGGGAATAGTAATAAGCTGTACCCTCCAGCATGGCAAGATTTTTGTACCATGTGGACTGGGTTTTTTGGCACAAAGGCCCTGATTGGAAGGTACGAGTGAAACCACCAGCTGTGCAATGCGACCACACATTACCTCGACCCCCCCCCCCCCCTCCCTCTTCCGGGACCAACGCTGAAGGTGCATTACTGTCACGTTGTCGGCAACGGTTTTCCGTGCTTTCCCTGCTCTGTGTTTTGGCTAATTGGTTTCCCGTCAGAAAAACACAAACACTCGCCTAAGGTGAGGGAAATACTTCCCACGCATTAAGTTTAATTGGATTGTGGCCTACCTTTGTTTTTAAGATGTACCACCGTATTCCCTAAAAAGGCGGAAATTTAACGTGCAATTCGACGCTCAACTTGAGTTTTCATAACAGACCCGTCTAAATGCGAAGTGGGGGTTCAAATTTCAAAAATATAGCCAGTTTGTTCTTATTTTTATAGCGGGTAGATTACCTCCTTCTTCAGAACGGCTACCCACAAGGCATAATCAACTATCATATCAACGATGTTTTGAACAAAAACAGAAAACACCAGCATAGCAACCCTGTGTCTACGGTTCCCAAGAGAGATGCCATTGTCCTACTTCCCTACTTAGGTTTGCAAAGCAACCAAGTCGCTAAACGCCTGAAATCTTGTGTGTACAAATTCCACTCTTGTGTTAACCTTAAGATTGTTTTTCAGAGCACTCGATGTATAAAATCTTTCTTTCCTTACAAGGACCGTATTAATCGTTCACAACAATCCAGAGTTATTTACAGAGCAAATTGCTGGGATTGTAATGGTTTTTACATCGGTGAAACTAAACGACGGCTTCACGATAGAAAAACCGAACATTTTAAGGCCCTCGCTAAAAATGACAATGCTTCAGCCATTGCTGACCACGTCAAGGCCACTGGACATAACATCAAGTGGGATCATTTTGATATTTTAGCGAAGGGCAAAAAAGACTATCATTGTAAGATAAAAGAGACGTTATTTATTCAAGAACTTCAACCAGCTTTCAACGTCAACGTCGGAAGTGAAAAGCTGATGCTTTATTAATCTGTTATTTTTTAAATATATTTTATATTTTACTGTTAAGTATTTGCTTAATCAAGGTTCCAGTGCCCTCACCCGCTTTATTATATATAAATAGCTGTTTTAAATTTCAACGGTTACTTTTGAAAATGTATGTAGAGTACATACGAAACGTCAAGTCAAAATGAACAAGATCAATATGTTTATCACTGCTGTTTGTGTCTTACTTTTGATCAAGAGAAGAAAGGCCCCAAATTGGCGTGCTCGGGTTGATAAAACTTCCACGAGTTATAACTTCAACTTTCACGGGCTGATTTTGAAGAAGAAGGTTGTATCGTCAATTTAAGCTAATAAGTAAGTGGATATAGCGGGCTCTTTTCTGAAACAAACCCCGTTTCGACTTTGGAAATTGGTCTACAGGAACCTTCGGCTTTTTAAGAGCAGTTTGCTGTAAGGATCAACTAACTTGATGCAAGATAGAAAAAACCGATTTTCCCAAACTTTGCAAGAATAAAGGCCAAGGTAAACTAGTTCTAAAAATATAAGTTTCAGGTCATTTAGATTTTTATTTATTTTTTGGATTTTTTTTTTTTTATTTTGCGCTCGAAGCGGACATCGAAATCGAGCATTTTCCGGAAGCTCCCGTTTAAAAAGTGAAAGCGTCGTAGAAAAGATCAACCCAGGAAATCAAAAGATCAGATCTTATTCTCTCTGCTTATTACCGGTGTAAAATTTGAAACCTGAATTTTTGACGAATTTTTTAAAATTTATGCTTTGCGACAGAGCTCGCCAACTCTGAATTTAGACGAACATGGCTTCACCCAACGAGACTATACTCTGGAGAAGAACAATCATTTCAACTACACGTCGGGCGAAAAAAAAAAAAATTGGGTAAATTAAACGGCGAATTCTGACAATATTTTTAAAACAGGTCACTTGGGCAATATGAGCGACCCTTTGACCTTTAATGTCAACTCGGAAATCAACACACGGCTGCTCTTAATTTGACTTTCATTCGTCGGAATACACGTTTCTTTACTTTTGTTAATTTGCTTTGCTGACATATTCTTAAGCAGAGGAAGTTATGACTTTGAATTTGGAGGTATCTACCCGCTATAAAATAAGAACAACTGGCATATTTTTGAATTTGACCCACTTCGCATTTAGACGGGTATGTTATAAAACTCAAGTTGATCGTCGAATTGCACGTTAAATTTCGCTTTTAGGAAACGGTGGTATCTTAAAACAAGGTAGCAACAATCAAATTAACTTAATGCGTGGGAATTATTCCTCACCTTAGCGAGTTTTTCTGACGGGAAACCAATTAGCAAAACACAGAGCGAAAGCACTGAACCGTGCCGAACGTGACAGTAATGCAACTCAGCGTTGGTCCGGAGAGGGGGGGGGGGGGGGGGTGAGGTAAGGGTCGCATTGCACAGGTGGTTTCTCGTACCTCAATAGGCCTTTTGCAAAAAACAGTCACATGGTACAAAATCTGCCATGCTGGAGGGTAAGCTTATTACTATTCCCGCACTGGGATATTATAACAAAGGGCAGGACTGGACCTCTATGGCGAGGTCCAGCCGTAAAGAAAGAGCAGCCATTTTTTAATGCGCGAGCGCTAATCACGCATGAAATTATGCGCAGCTGGGATGCGCAATGCAGTACTGAGGAACGACCTTTGCCTCAGGTCGTTCGAATAATAGAGCATGAAAGAAAACGATGAATCCACTCTAAGCAGGAGCTCATTATGCTCTAAGCAAAGATTTATTGGTTCCTTTGATACAGATGATGATATGGCCCGGGTGCACTTGACCACACCCCAAAAATTTTGGCGCCACAAAATCGATAGGCTGATTTGGGTAACACTGTCACTCCTGAGCAACGGAGAGGCCAATAGTAAGTCAAAAGAAATCTGTACCAAAATTCGGTTTATATTAATGACGCGGAGCTGGAGATGCGGTGCAAAAGAATAAATTCCCCCCCCCCATCCCTACCCCTCAGGGAGGTACTCCCTCTAATAGATTACACTGGGAGGCTGTACCCGAAAAAAGGTATAGCGGGTTTCTGAAAAGGGGATACGTTGTGCGGACTTAAGTATGTGAAAGGGGCAGCACTTTTCATCGATGGCATATGAGAAGTTTGTCTTGTCCGGTCAAACCAACAAAAATTGTATCAAGGGGCAAGCGTTTTGACGTCATGTGGGAGCCTCCCTCTATGAAACTACCCTCGGATTGCTCCTGATCTCTCCTGGGCCAGGGAAGAGTGACTGGTTGGACGTGGAAAACGCCCAAAAAGTCAATAAGGTTCAGGAAGCTGAAAATAAGTTATCAGGTCGCTCAGCAACTGGTGGCAAGAACTGCTTAAAATGCTATTACATAAATGATGGACTTACTAAGTATACATTTATGTATCTTGTTCTCGACACCTAAATACAACATGCACATAATCCATATGGGTGTTACTTTGGCTGAGCTCTGTTTGCTGGGAAAGAACAATAAACACTCCCAAGTGGGATATATTGGCCACAGATGTGGCCGTTTATTTTGATAGCAAGCTTAGAAAGCTTAAATTACAAACATACCAAAGTATTAGCCCAGCAAAGGTGAGGGAGAAACCGCCAGAAAATGCAGAAAACAGGGAAAATGGGGTGTGGAGGGAGGGAAAATTCCCTTCACTTGCCGAGAATGCTGCACAAACGAGAAGGTGGACCACATCTAGCAATATATAAGTCCCGGATGACAGAAACTCCCGCATACAAGTACTGGGCCTAGTTACGTCACAAGCTACATAAAATCATTTATTTTGGTAAAATAAATTTCCTTTAATTCTACCGGCGAAACTAGATTTATTGATCATCACATTGACTGGAACTTCAAAGACGTTATCTATATGATACAATGTAACCACTGTCACAAGCAATACACATGCACAGGAGAAACCAAACATAGACTCAAAGACCGCTTCAACGAACATCGCAGACCTGTTGACAAACAAACTAACAGCTCTAAGCCCACCACAGTATCCGAACATTTTTTCTGTAACAATCATGACGCTACTCACATGCAACTTATTCCTCTTGAACTCGTTAAATCTAACCGTGACAGTGTACGTAAGCAAGAGAAGCATATCTGTGCCATAAGCGTTCAAGAACCACCTTTGCAATGCGGCCCCTACCTCACCCCCTCCTCCTCTCCGGACCAACGCTGAGTTACATTACGGTCACGTTCGGCACGGTTCAGTGCTTTCGCTCTGTGTTTTGCTAATACTGCTGTGGTTTCCTGTCGGAAAAACTCGCTAAGGTAAGGAATAATTCCCAACTATTAAGTTAATTTGCTTGTTGCTACCTTGTTTTAAGATACCGCCGTTTCCTAAAAACGAATTTTAACGTGCAGTTCGAGGATCAACTTGAGTTTATAACATAACCGTCTAAATGCGAAGTGGGTCAAATTTCAAAAGTATGCCAGCTGCTCTTATTTTATAGCGGGTAGATACCTCCAAATTCAAAGTCATAACTTCCTCTGCTTAAGAATATGTCAGCAAAGCAAACAAAAGTAACGAAACGTATATTCCGACGAATGAAAGTCAAATAAAGAGCAGTTGTGTGTTGATTTCCGAGTTGACATCAAAGGTCAAAGGGTCGCTCATATTGCTCAAGTGACCTGTTTTGAAAATGTTGTCAGAATTCACCGTTTAGTTTACCCCAATTTTTTTTTCGCCCGACGTGTAGTTGAAATGATTGTTCTTCTCCAGACTATAGTCTCGTTGGGTGAAGCCATGTACCAGAGTGCTTTTTTGAGCCTTGAATTCCGTCTAAATTCAGAGTTGGTGAGCCTTGTCGCGAAGCATAAATTTTAAAAACTCGACAAAAATTCAGGTTCAACTCTCTTTCAAATTTTACACCGGCAATAAGCAGAGGAAATAAGGTCTTTTGATTTATTTCCTGGGTTGATCTTTTCTACAACGCTTTCACTTTTTAGACAGGAGCTTCCGGAAAATGCTCGATTTCGATGTCAATTTAGGCCGCTGCGAGCGCAAAATACAAAAAAAGAAAATTCCAAAAAAATAAACAAAAATATAAAGAACCTGAAAGTTATATTTTTAGAACTAGTTCACCTAGGCCTTTATCTGGCAGAGTTTGGGAAAATCGGTTTTTTCTATCTTGCATCACCTTATTTGATCCTTACAGCAAACTGCTCTTAAGTTTGAAAACTACTTGTCCGAGTTGTGTTTGAAACAATTATCTTAAGCAGACGCGTGCATAACAATGGCTGTTAAAACTAACAATACCCATTCAGGAAAACTACTTGACAGTAAAATATTCACAATTACCGCCAAATTCAAAGTATTTGGTCGGCGCAGCCGATTCATTCGAAACCCTGTCGTGCAATGAACAAGGAAAGCGAAACTGCAGGTGATCGGAAGCTCTTTTCAGAGCTCGTAAACCCCGATCCATCCCCTACTTATCAAAACAGTTTCTCCGTTTGTCAACGAAATTAATCCCATGTTTAACTTCCAACTAAACGGCGAAGCTCTTTGGAGGTTGAGAAAGTTTGTGAACAGCAAAGTACAGTGTTTCATCCTCTACAATCAAGTTTTGGCTACCGATGAACGGAATCTGCTGGCGGGCGTGTTGGAAGTGCTTTAGCCAAAAAGGAATCAAAACGTCAAAGCCACGACGAAACGTAAACAAATGCGTGGGATAAAAGCAGGTACACAGACTGAGAAATAATTACCAGCGCCTGGTCAAGAGTAGACGCGCTGTCTTCATGTTTTATGAACATAAGCGGTAAAAGCCCTCTATGGTTTTCAGAGTTTTTCAAATAAGATGAGCGGCCATCGATCGATCAACGAACTTTGTTCGAGTTCGTTGCTTTGTGAGCGTAACAAGTGAATAACGAACAACACTACTGACTCGCGTAAGTAAAGAAATATGTTGACAATTAACCGCTCTTTAACTGTGCAAATGTTTAATAAAGAGGTTTTACAGGCGGTACGAACACTGCGATCAAAGAATGTGCTTGGTCATTTTTCAAAGACATTCGATCGAACGCGTTCCACGAACAACCCCTTCTGTTAGTTTTCTTTGAATCAGTTCGGTCTGGCACAGGGAGCCCTCCCATCCGTTTAGAATATGAGTAAAAGATCAAATTAACTTTATCACGCGTGTTGTGTGTTTTGTGGCCGCCATACCCGCACGCGGTAAATTGTGTGGTCTGCTAGTGCGAGGTCTGGAACCGAGATTACGAAAATCGCTCGGAGACTGCTCGGAGATTTAACAAAGTGACCAGGGATGAAACTTAAATCACAGCGTTTCGAATTTCGCATTACTTCGAGGGGAACTTTACATCGTAATTTGCCGAAAATTGCTGTGTGAGAAGAAGAAGGATTAGGCTAAATATATCTAATCTCATTTAGCCCAAACATTCAGAAGGTATGCGATATTTTGGCGTTGTTTTAAATTACCCGCTTTCGCGCTATGTCTCTTCCAGTTGGGGGCCACGGAAGTCAGAAATACTACAAGTTGGTTGACAGATTCGAAGCGGAAGTGATAGTGTCGCTTGTTGTGATTGGTAAGTTTTAATACCGGAAGTGTGGTGATTGTATTCCGGAAATAGAATGCAGCCACAAGGCCAGGGCCACGGCCAAGGTTAAGGTCAAGGCCCAAGGCCAGTTCCAATTCATGACGCCACAGTGGTGGGAAGAGTTCAAGAACTTTTAATTTGAAAAAATTCAGGAAATTCACGACTGTTATGTTAAGAAATTTCTTCCTCCTGACAACATGAGGCAGGTATTAATTGTAGGAGAAGATTTTGCTAATGTTAATCAACTGTAAGGTAATTTTGTGATTTGAGACGGGAAGTTTTCGTTAATTGACGACTTTTTTCGGTCCTGCGATTCAGATCAGCTTAAAAATTATGTCGCCGTTCGTTTGCCTCTAGCGGTTTGACTCACTGTCAAAAGAAACTGCTGGATGTCGTTTGGCTGCCATGTCACAATACCTTTAGTTTATGGGCTGCCGGTAGTGGCATGGATAGATAAGAGACTGGCTTCTACTGTCGATGGTAGTGGGAAGTCCTTTCTCAGAGCAATTTCTGAGTGTAAGACCAAAACGGTTGATGTAACAAGCACGACTGTCGACTGAATGTTGATTTCTACATATTCCACACTGAATTATTTCTCAAAACATTTGCAACATCAATTTATGTATGTATATTTTCTTGATATAAGATTATCCCAAGAAAGTGATAGGATTTTATTTGATTTGTATACTTGTATTATTATTGTTCTTTGTAACTATTTTAATTATAACATCTTCTTCTTGTACATTATACACGTAATACCGTCTTCGGACTGCGAGGTGTTCTTTTTTTTAATAAAACGATTTATAATCAAAAGGAAACCATTGTTGCAACGCTGTGTATGCGCGTCAAGAAATCCGCATTTTGACTTCCGGTCTCTTCTTCACATCTTACTTCCGTTCCCCCCCCCCCCCCCCCCCAACTGGCAGAGACATGCGACGAAAAAGTGAGATGTTTCATCCCTTGTCACTTTATTATTTTCGGTGAGTGATCGGATCCTCCGAGAAATGAGTCCCACACTTCCGTTATCTTGGTTCCAGACCTCGCACTAGCAGACCGCGCGCATATTAAAAATTCAAAATGGCGGCTACAAAACACAAAACGCGCGATAACGCTAATTTGATCTTTTATTCATATTCTAAACGGATGTGAGGGCTCCCTGTGGTCTGGTGCAACAAGCAAACTCTTTCCAAACGGTCGTTTCCCTCGCGCGCAGCGATATTTTAGGGCGCACGATTTCAGCTTTCTTTAATACGGAAGCGCGCGTTTACCTTAACCAATGAGATTTTGCCTCCTGGCCTTGATTTTAATAATGCTAGGTAATATGACACACCTAAGAGCTGCAAGTAAATGTCCCGAGAACAATAGGCATTCTCCGCGATGTACGTCGCGTTGTATAAATCTCCGGACAGTTATCACGCATAACCCCCGCCCGAGTCGATATTTGTCCTCCGATTGTTTCCGTTGAAGAGAAACATAGCCCAAGAATTTCAACTTTTCTTTTCTCTATTTAATATGGAAGGAAACCAAACTAGTGTTACTGAGTCTAGCGATGGTGACATTAAAAAACTGATGGCAAGTGCTGTTCCGGAAAGTAAAAAAAAAGTAACCAAAATACGCTGTCAATGTCTTTGAAGGTGAGAAAGTCACGAGTAGACTTTTAGAGTATTTAACCCTACGTAAATTTAAACCGATTCGTTATACAAAATAAAGATTCAATACCATGTGATAACTAACTATAAATAAACCAATCGTTCACGTCCGACTTTAGCGTGGAGGAAGGAGAGAAAAATTCCAATCGCACTTGAAATCATGGAGCCGGCAGATTTGTCAACCATCTTGAAACCCTTTTTACGCAGAAGCCAGAAAGTTTAGTGGAAGGAAAACCTTACAGTCGCACCACTGTGAAAGCCAATTCGTTCCGGGCTGGACAGGGTTTTTTTTTTTCCGTTTCCCTTCAAAGAAAGCCGTTTTCTATTATTCGGGATGAGTATTCAAGCCGGCAAACGAAGCTATAGATCCATCACTGAAAGATCTTGCGCGACAGGGATTGATTTCTTTCACAAAGCACAAGCGTCCAATTTCCAGCGAAGACCTTGAAGTCCTCTATGCAGCACTGAAATCAGCTTGGTCTGAATGCTCCAGAAAGTTTTGCAAATTCGGCATGGTTTAACACCATTCTCTACTTCGGAAAGAGAGACCGTGAAAACCAACGCGAGATGAAACCCGGTCACCTTTAGCTCCAAACAACTACAACCGGCTGAAGTACTTCATCTCAACTGAGAGGGCGACGAAAAATCAGTACACCTTCAAGTGCTACATATTTTACACATTCTGTGTTTCACAGATGTAAATTCTGAGACTGAAATACATTTCTTTCTAGTTAAGTTTATGAACAGTACGTCGGAATATATGAACCAAAAGCGCCAAGTTTTCGAGTTTTTTGATATAAGGGGCGTTACGAGAATTAATTTCACATGACAGCTTGTCAAATTTGGTCCAATCATAGTGGAAATGAAGTTAGTTAAACCAATCAAATTTACTTTGCTTCCTCACGTCAATCACGCGCATTCACCATCAGATCACCAATGGCCTTTTTACCGTGTTTACGAGCTGTTTATTGCGAACTGAAAATTAATGGGAGGGTTATAAAATAAATAAACGCCTTACCTACTCGCTGGTATGTCGGCTGATAATGTCCTTGGCTGAGAGATTGTCCTCAAAATTCTAATTGTTAAATAGAATGCCCTAGGGCGACTATCAGACGTTATAGTTCCCCACTAAATTTTTCTTTGTCGCCATTGGTCAAAACTGATCACGTGGTAGGATCTCGCGCGTGCACTATCTGTCAATAGAATGCCCTAGGGCGACTATCAGACGATAGTGCCCGCTCAGCGAAAATGGCTCATTAAAGGCAGCTTTCTACTACAGTATTTTTAAGGACGGACCATTAGAAAAGTGATGGGGGGGGGGGGGGGGGGGGGGGGGGGGGGGGGGGCGGAGGGGAGGAGGGAATTTTCAGCTTGCATGATTTTTTTTTTTCGCTCACGGCTTGTGCAGGAATTTTTTTTTTCAGGTGAAACCCTCTGCGCGAATTTTTTTTTCAGACAAATATTGCTTTTTGAAAAGGTCATAGACAGCCCAACACAAACTCCCCTATGTGGTTTTACGGTAGTGGCATGTAAGCCTCTGAAGTTTTGTTCTGGCGAGTTTGTCTTTGAGCGATTTACCTTTTTGAAAAGTTAATAGACAGGCCAACACAAACTCTCCTATGTGGTTTTACGATAGCGGCACGTAAGCCTCTAAAGTTTTGTTCTGGCGAGTGTCTTTGAACGATTTACCTTTTGAAAAGTTAATAGACAGGGCAACACAGACTCTCTTTTGTGGTTTTACGATAGCGACACGTAAACCTTAGCAGTTTTGCTCAGACGAGTATGTCCTAGAGCGAAGATAGTCTGCCTGCCAATGAAAACCACACTTTGTGGTTCTTTTTTTTTTTTTAAGAGTACCAGTGGCAGTGTTAATGTTGCTGTTTATGTGGTTAACACTTACTACTACGTGTGAATGACATTTTCATTGTATTATAGAATTCTTATTCAAGGCACGGGCTCTTGTTCAAGGGGATAAGACTCATCCTCTAATTTTTATCCTGAGCATAACGCATTTTATAGCATATAACATTTACAAAGATACCAGATTCTAATATGAATTTATTACAAATTTTATTTTATTATTTCCATTACAATTAAGAAATAGAAAACATGTACCGTGTTTCTATCGAGTTATACAAACACGAGTGGAAGTTTGGGAGAACGAGAAATGCTGTGGGAACACGAGCCGCAGGCGAGTGTTTCCACAGCTTTTTCGAGTTCTCCCAAACTTTCACGAGTGTTTGTATAAACTCGATTGAAACACGAAGTACATGTTTTCTATTTCTTTTAGAAAACACCACGACGAGAAAAAGGAAAACAACTTGTTAACTTTGATTATCAAAATGTAAATTCTCTTTGCTCGCGACATCACTACGTCAACAGCGCGCGCTAGTTCTGTGTCTACATCGAGTTATACAAACACGATTTTTAACCAATCAGCGCGCGTGCTTTCTTAGGACTGTTTTCTAATGCAGTATACAGTGTATGTTGTAGCACAACGAGCCAGACGTTCTTTGCAACCAAAAACGGACCTTGGATCCCGTGGAGATGAAGAACTTTTAGTTCTACATCTCCACGGGATACCAGTGGCTTGTAACATTCCAGTGTAATCATATCCCTGGCAGTGATCGTTTGTGTTCCACAAAACGCGTCATGTGTCCAGACACTTTGAAAATCAGTTTATGTTATGCAGTCAGAATTTCTCAAAAATTATTGCAACGAGGTTTTCAAAAACCTCTCAAGAGGTTACGCTCACGATTACTATGCGTGATAGAAATCACGAGCTCATAATCTTGTTGTTTTCAAGTAATGCGAAGCGATTCTGGAAACTACACGACCGAAAAATCACTATCACGAGTTACATATCCAGAAGCACTCAACAACTGTACTGCATGGACTTCAATGAGACTGGGTGAACCAGAACCCACCACAGCATGTTCCTATAATGCAACGCACGACGGAAAAACACTTTGACGATTTTGTTACATATCCCAAAGCACTCAGCAACTGTATTGCATGCACTTCAGCCTGGGTGAACCAGAAAGGATATGTAACATGTTCCTATAATGTCACGCACGACGGAAAAATCTCTATCACGATTTTGTTACATATCTCGAATTACTCGTGAACTTCAGACTGGGTGAACCTGAAATGATATGTAACATGTTCCTATAATGTACGTCACGCACGTCGGAAAAATAACTTTCACGATTTTGTTACATATTTTGAAACACTCATCAGCAACTGTGTTGCATGGACTTCAGCCTGGGTGAACCCGAAAATATCCTCTAACCCTCGGCAACGTCAATTCTACGTGGACGTTTGCGTGGGCAAACCAGAGAGCATTTATAATATGTACCTATACGGATTTTCTATGTATCCGAAATAGTTGTCTTTCAGAAAACTATTGTACGATGGACTCAGTATAGGGTCTAACTCACAAATGAAAACAGTGATTTTTAGTACCTGTCTAGTCCCCATACTATCTAAAAGCATGACAATCCGTGTAAGTTAATTATCATATAAATGAAAGATTAATCTAATGATATAACTTGGTACCTTCGTCTTGTTGTCTTGATTCGATGCTCTACGAGGTTGGTCACGGCTAGCGCTAGCTAAAGACACTTTTTGGTTCTCTCTGTCGTTCTCAGGTGATTGAATTCATGTACAAGCCAATCGCGGTTGTCGGTTTTGTTTGGTTTTCAACAACTGTTTAATGGTTTGCCGCAACAACAAATCCAAACGTATATCCAGGGGCAGCTTCTTTGTTGTTCTTCCCGCGAAAGGAAAACAAGCGCGCCTTCTTTAACTCCACGAGGAAAATTCGACTGAAAACTGGATCAATTTCGCACAAATGCGTCAGGAGAAACACCATATCTTCTAATTCGGGAGGCAAGTCTCGTTTTGTGCACGTTTTCAATGACCGATGACGTGTTCATTGGAAGTCGAAGTCTCTATTATGTGTAAGCGAACAATAACCCCGCGTTGTGAAAATTTATCATAAAAAAATAAATTATGCGACCAGATCATATCTGAA
>JAHPZR010039320.1:7500-12500 GCA_019787425.1 Platygyra sinensis | reverse complement strand
ACGGTAAGTTTTTTTTACACTTACCACCATCTAATCAGTTCAATTTTGGTATAAAATTCCATATAAGCATGATAGGTGTAATACTTGTTAGAGGTAATAATTGTTAGAGTATTTCAGTGTTTAAATTCTTATAGCAAATATTTCTTAGAGCAAATGGTAACCTCCGTTACTTTTTCCGTTACCACAATAAAAGGAAAACTTACAAAAAAGTTCGAATTTTTAAAAGAAATGTATGTTTGAAGTTCATTTATGTGTCGAGCATTATTTTTTTTATATGTATTTAGCAGGTTTATGTTATCCCCTGTAGTAACTGCAAGAATCTAAAGTTTCTTTAAGCAATTTTTGACACAAATTTGTGCAGAGCATGAGATCTTCGTGTAAGCTTAAATAAGTTAAAATTGTAAAGATCTTTAACATTTTTGGTACTAAAATGTTCAGAAACGTCATCGAAATGCATTTCAGTACAATAAAGTATCATTCTTGAATTCCCCGCACCCAAAAAACTGACAACAGAAATGCGGTGCGGGATAAGCAGACAATTATTAGCCCATTTATTGAACTAACCAACTAATCACAAAACAAAAAACAATTGTTTACACTGTTTCGACACCAAAAAAAAAAAAATCAAACAAACTGTATACGTTTGATGCGGCCAAAGTAAATTGAATAAACAAAACCACTTATAATAACTGTCAATTACTAGGAAAAAACAACTAAAATCGTTACGAGGAAAAGGATTACAGGATTTCAATCAAAATATAAAAAAGAACAAAATTTAACTGTCCGCTTGTAAAAATCCACAATGAAACTTGTTTACTGTTCAGCGAATATATACTTGCTACTTTACATATCACACTTTCTTCTCATAATCTCATGCCGGCACTTAAAACACACGACAAGTGCACCCGCGCTTGGGAATTCAAGAAACCATTCATCTTTTGTTTCATTACGCTTCGCTGCATTCAGGCAAAGATAAATGAACAATTATTTACGTGGTATCGAGATCTTGGAAACTTTTATGCAAGAGACGCCTTAAAATCGGTTGATATTTCTCGTGTCTGGATCCTTGCAGTAAAATTGTCGCATTTTTTGAAGACTAACTTGCTACATGACAAAACTTTTAGAATATCGCCCTGATATATTACAAAACTCGAAAACACATCATCTGTGGTCTTCTGAGCAATATGATTTTTCATCGTTTTCCTATTGCTAATGGCCTGCTCTAAGGTGGACTGGCTGTCACAGTCGTTAAGGACTTGAAATCCACCATCTTTTACATTCAACAGACTACTGAATAATTGGCTCTTAGAGTCGGGCACAGGAGAACTCTCGTTCAGGGCTGACTAGAGAACTCAACAAAATCTATAAACTCCGAACATGTACCCTAAACAAATTATTTCGTTAATTAGCTACATATGACTTCAAGCCGAGCTTGGGGAGTAATCCATATAGCTTTACTCCAAGTAGATTAATGCCTTATTTGCCAGAGGAGTTACTGCTTTTTGCAAAGTACGGAAGTAACGCAGAGCCAGCACTTCGCCTTTCACAGACTACATACTCCCACGGAACTAATTCATATGTGCCTGACAAAGGATTTGACATCTTTGCCTAGACTCTCTGCCTCTCAGTCCAAGGTTATGTATATGACTTGTTTCAAGGGCCATCCCACGAGATAGACACCCAACCTCATACGATAAGGTAGAAACGGTCCTCCTTCTAGCAAGTCGCCGGCGAAAACCTAAAACGATAACAGTTAAACAAACTTAATGACTCGGTGGTCAAAAAATGATCATTCTTTCTACTTATCTAAGCAACCCAGTCTCTTATTTGGCTAATATTTCGGTTAATAGTTAATAATTATTTAAAAAATGTATTCTGCGTAATAATAGTTAATTTGTCTTATTACCACGGTCTATAAGTTAATGTTCTTGCATATGAAATACAAGTAGGATGCAAAATAACTCAATTTGCACGTGACAATTGTTTTTGTACCATTTTCGTAACATAACGAGACCTTGATTATTCTGGATGTCACAAAAACCGAATCTAATAATTGTTTTATTATACATTGAACGCCTGAACTTGGAAGTCATGTTTCTGCTTCTTCACTGACGGCAAGCAACACGAATCGTGCGAAATTGACATGATTACCCTTAGAAATCATGCACTGCGGTAATACGACATGATTACCCGTGACCTTGAGTGTCTTTGACATGATTATTGTATAATCTGCAGTTGTGACGTCACGCGCGCTGATTACGCCAGCATCTCTCGCGACCGAAAAGTACAAAGAAAAATTAAATTGCAAGTTTGAGTTTCGCTTGAATTGTAAGCAACCCTTGATGTTTCTTTAATGCCCAGTAAGTGACAATGAGTTTATGTCTGTAGGCGCTGCTCAGTCTTGTTTGTGTAAAAATTCAATGAATTGTCTGTAGTCGATGAATAAGAGCGCTCGCGGATGAGTGCTTTGTACAGTCAGTAAAGCATGACAAAAAGCACTTCCACCCTTCCGTGTAAAAATGTACATCGAATCCATATAATATATCTAGTTTTTAATATGTTTAAGGTTGATAAACGTTGGGGAACATATAAAAAGCTTAGCTGAAAAGAAGCGAGTATAGCAGGAACAATCAGCAAAGTTGCGATGACGCTTTCTTAAATCAACTCGAATAGCGATTTCGATTTTGTTGGTTGAGTTATCAAAACTCTTAGTCTATTTTAAATTAGCTATGTTAAATTTCGCTGTGTTAAAGAAACACACTTGATGTCTTAACATCAGGCTATTAAAATAGCCTTTTGCAATTGGTGAAAATTGTAGCAGCATGTCAGCACAAAAGGCAATCAAAATAAATATTTGCCAAAGAGTCCAAGCGCTGCACTATGCAGGTGAGCGACTTGTACGCGTCATACTTCCTTTTGAAAACTTTTGCAAACTCGCCAGAGACATAAACTAGCAAAAGCAGCTTTTGGTTATGACTAAGCATTGTTTGGGGCCTTGAACTCAAAAATTAACTCGATACCAGATTAAAGAACTTTCTTACACCACTTTCCTTCACAGAACAAAGTAGTAGATATTTATTCACAACGCGCGCGCTGATTGGCCCGTCAAACTCCGAATATCCTGTATTATAACCCACCCATTAATTTTTGATTGATTTTATTGGCTATTTTACGTCACGTGGTATCAATCTCCGGACAATTATCACGCAATAACCCCCGCCCGAGTCGATATTTGTCCTCCGATTTTTTCCGTCGAAGAGAAACATAGTCAGCACAAGAATTTCAACTTTTCTTTTCTCTTATCTAATATGCAAGGAAACCAAACTGGTGTTACTGAGTCTAGCGATGGTGACATTAAAAAGATGATGACAAGAGCTGTTCAGGAAAGTAAAAAAAAGTCACCAAAATACGCTGTCAATGTCTTTGAAGGTGGAGAAAGTCACGAGAAGACTTTTAATATTTAGTCCGATTCATTTTACGAAATAAAGATTTAATACAATGTGATAACTAACTATAAAATAAACCAACCGTTCACGTCCGACTTGAGCGTGGAGGAAGGAGAGAAAAATTCCAGTCGCACTTGAAATCAAGGAGCCGGCAGAATTGTCAACCATGTTGAAACCTTTTATGCAGAAGCTAGAAAATTCAGCGGAAGGAAAACCATTCAGTCGCAACACTGTGAAAGCCAATTCGTTCCGGGCTGGACAGATGCTTTTTTTTTTTTTTTTTTTTTTTTTTTTTTCCGGTTCCCTTCAAAGAAAGTCGTTTCCATTATTCGGGATAAGCCGGTATTCAAGCCGGCAAACGAAGCTCTAGATCCATCACTGAAAGATCTCGCGCGACAGGGATTGATTTCTTTCACAAAGCACAAGCGTCCAATTTCCAGCGAAGACCTTGAAGTCCTCTATGCAGCAAATCAGCTTGGCCTGAATGCTCCAGATAGTTTTGCAAATTCGGCATAGTTTAACACCATTCTCTACTTCGGAAAGACAGGCCGTGAAAACCAACTCGACATGAAACCCGATGACCTTTAGCTCAAAACTACGGTGGCCCACAAAAAAACAGCAACCGGCTAAAGAACTTCATCTCAAGCGAGAGAGCGACGAAAAATCAGTCCACCTTCAAGTGCTACAGATTTTACACACTCTGTGTTTCACAGATGTAAATTCTGAGACTGAAATACATTTCTTTCTAGTCAAGTTTACGAACCGTACGTTGGAATATATGAACCAAAAGCGCCAAGTTTTCGAGTTTTCGATCCAAGGGGCGTTACGAGAATTAATTTCACATGACAGCTTGTCATATTTGGTCCAATCACAGTGGAAATAAAGTTACTTTAACCAAACAAAATTACGTTGCTCCCTCACGTCAATCACGCGCATACGCCATCAGATCACCAATGTTTTTTTTACAAAGTTTCCGAGCGGTTTATTGCGAACTGAAAATTAATGGGAGGGTTATAAAATAAATAAACCCCTTTCTGGCTTGCTGGTACGTCGGCTGATAATGTCCTTGGCTGAGAGATTGTCCTCAAAATTTCACATTTGCCCTCGAAGCTTCGCTTCTCGGCCAAATGTTCATTTTTCGGACAATCTCTCAGCCGCGGATTTTATCAGCCGTCATACCAGCCGCCTGAAGGGGTTTATTTACTAACTATTTACCCCCGAGCAACTCGGGAAAAAATGGCGTCCCGGTTTGCATCCGTGACAAGTAAAGCAATCAACCAAATTATTCTTGGTATATTTAGTATATACTAAAACAACTATTCACCTCAGTGTCGGTGGCTAGCGTTGGATATTCACCTCACCGCTTCGCGGCTCGGTAAATATCCACCGCTAGCCACCTCCACTTCGGTGAATAGTTGTGAAATAGCGTAAAACTGAAGTCTTCTTTTCGACCCCGTAAAGCTCACCTTTTGCATAAGCTCAGAGGGTTAAGCTACAGAACGGAGAACGGCTGGTTCTTATTCCCTGCTATAGCTGTGAAAAATCTGCAAGCGA
>JAHPZR010039320.1:0-2500 GCA_019787425.1 Platygyra sinensis | reverse complement strand
GAGACTGATCTATTTCCAGATTATTCACTGTCGCCACTGGCTTGCTTTTCTTCTCACTTGCATGTTCGAATTTACACTGGTCACCTTTCATTTTACTAGATTGCAAAGGCCGATTACGGTTTCGCTCACTCGGTTTTTTGGACTGTATGAATTCCTGCTCACTCGCTTGCTCAGTCTGTTTACTCGATTGCTTCGAATGTTTGCCTTTCTTTTCACAAGGTTGTCTCGACAGTTCTTCCCGTGCTTTCGGTTGCTGAGAATGTTTGCCTTTCTGCTCGCTTGGTTCCTTAGGCTGATCTCCTTCCCGTTCATTTTGTTGCTTAGACTGTACTCCCTTCCGTTCACTGGGTTGCTTATCTTGTACACTGGGAAGTCTAAACTGATCTTCTCCCCCTTCACTGACTTGCTTAGATTTTTCTTCCATGCGTCCATTCACTGGCAGATATTCTTTGCATCTCTGCTCATTCCGTTGCCCAGCCTGCTGTCCTTCATGTTCAGTCGTTTGCTTGCGCTTCTTTCTTCCCCATTTAACCGGTGCCTTACACTGTTCTTCTCCTTCATTGAGTTGCTTTAATTGCTCTCCTTCGTGTTCACAAGGTTCCTTAGTTTGTTCTCTTTTCTGTCCACTCGTTTGCTTAGATTGTTTACCTTTCCGCTCGTTTTAATCTCCTGTTTCTCTAACCCGACACGTAAGCCATCCATTTGAAATCAGTTTGGTTTGATAATTCTTCTATTATAATATATATAAATTATTTAAATCAGCTAAAACTTGTACGGTCGGAGATTAAAAACATTTTAGCTGTGTAAATTGCTCACCTTTCCGTTTACCCAATTACTTAAGCTGCTTACCTTTCCAATCATTTCGTTCCTTAGACTTTTCTCTATCACATTCACTCGCTGGCTCAAAACGTTCTCCTTCCCGTTCAGTCGCATTCGGTTGCCAAGCCTGTTTTAGTTCTGGTTTACTCGCTTGTGCAAACTGTCTTCCTTCCCGTTCACCTGGCTGTAGATGTTGTTTGCATTTCTGTTCACTCTGTTGCCCAGCCTGTTGTACTTCGCATTCACTCGTTTCCTTAGACTGGTTTCCCTCCTGTTCACTCGATTGTACATATTGTTCACGTTTGCGTTCACTCGGTTGCTTCTTCTGTTTGCATTGAAGTTGTTCACTCGGTTCCTCAGCCTGTTCTCCTTCCCGTTCACTCCTTAGTTTGGACTGTCCTCCTTCCCGTTTACTCGTTTGCTTGAGTTGCTCCCCGTTTCGTTCATTTGGGTAGAGGGACAGTTTAAATTTCCTCTCAGTCGGTTCCTTGTGATATTTGCAGTTCTGTTCACTTGGTTTCTCAGACTGTTCTCCGTCCCCTTCACTGAGTTGCTTAAGATGTTTGCCTTTCCTCGCACTTTGATGTTCAGACTGGTCACCTCCCCATTCACTCCGCTGCTTGAACTTATTACATTCCTGCTCATTCCTTTGCTCAGCCTGTTCCCCTTCCCGTTGACTCGATTGCTTGAAATGTTTACCTTTCTCTTCCCTCGGTTGCCTCGACCGCTCTTCCCGTTCATTCAATCGCTCAGATTGCTTTTCTTCCCGTTTGTTGGGTTGTTTAGAACGTTTACCTTCCCTTTCATTCGGTTGCCTAGATTGTTCTCTTTTATGGTCATTCGAGTGCAGAGTCTGTTTAAGTTTCCTCTCAGCCGATTGCTTGGGCTCTTTGCAGTTCTGCTCACTCGTTTTCTTAGCCTGTTCTCCTTTCCGTTCACGCTGTTTACCTTTCTGTCCACTTAGTTGCTTAGAATGTTCTTTCTCCCATTCAACTGATGGCTGAGACTGCTCTATTTCCAGATTATTCACTGTCGCCACTGGCTTGCTTTTCTTCTCACTTGCATGTTCGAATTTACACTGGTCACCTTTCATTTTACTAGATTGCAAAGGCCGATTACGGTTTCGCTCACTCGGTTTTTTGGACTGTATGAATTCCTGCTCACTCGCTTGCTCAGTCTGTTTACTCGATTGCTTCGAATGTTTGCCTTTCTTTTCACAAGGTTGTCTCGACAGTTCTTCCCGTGCTTTCGGTTGCTGAGAATGTTTGCCTTTCTGCTCGCTTGGTTCCTTAGGCTGATCTCCTTCCCGTTCATTTTGTTGCTTAGACTGTACTCCCTTCCGTTCACTGGGTTGCTTATCTTGTAGACTGGGAAGTCTAAACTGATCTTCTCCCCTTTCACTGACTTGCTTAGATTTTTCTTCCTTGCGTCCATTCACTGGCAGATATTCTTTGCATCTCTGCTCATTCGGTTGTCCAGCCTGCTGTCCTTCATGTTCAGTCGTTTGCTTGCGCTTCTTTCTTCCCCATTTAACCGGTGCCTTACACTGTTCTTCTCCTTCATTGAGTTGCTTTAGTTGCTCTCCTTCGTGTTCACAAGGTTCCTTAGTTTGTTCTCTTTCTGTTCACTCGTTTGCTTAGATTGTTTACCTTTCCGCTCACTCGTTTCCTTAGGCTGTTTT
>JAHPZR010039319.1:0-10343 GCA_019787425.1 Platygyra sinensis | reverse complement strand
TTCTACGTTTTAATCTCCTGTTTCTCTAACCCGACACGTAAGCCATCCATTTGAAATCAGTTTGGTTTGATAATTCTTCTATTATAATATATATAAATTATTTAAATCAGCTAAAACTTGTACGGTCGGAGATTAAAAACATTTTAGCTGTGTAAATTGCTCACCTTTCCGTTTACCCAATTACTTAAGCTGCTTACCTTTCCAATCATTTCGTTCCTTAGACTTTTCTCTATCACATTCACTCGCTGGCTCAAAACGTTCTCCTTCCCGTTCAGTCGCATTCGGTTGCCAAGCCTGTTTTAGTTCTGGTTTACTCGCTTGTGCAAACTGTCTTCCTTCCCGTTCACCTGGCTGTAGATGTTGTTTGCATTTCTGTTCACTCTGTTGCCCAGCCTGTTGTACTTCGCATTCACTCGTTTCCTTAGACTGGTTTCCCTCCTGTTCACTCGATTGTACATATTGTTCACGTTTGCGTTCACTCGGTTGCTTCTTCTGTTTGCATTGAAGTTGTTCACTCGGTTCCTCAGCCTGTTCTCCTTCCCGTTCACTCCTTAGTTTGGACTGTCCTCCTTCCCGTTTACTCGTTTGCTTGAGTTGCTCCCCGTTTCGTTCATTTGGGTAGAGGGACAGTTTAAATTTCCTCTCAGTCGGTTCCTTGTGATATTTGCAGTTCTGTTCACTTGGTTTCTCAGACTGTTCTCCGTCCCCTTCACTGAGTTGCTTAAGATGTTTGCCTTTCCTCGCACTTTGATGTTCAGACTGGTCACCTCCCCATTCACTCCGCTGCTTGAACTTATTACATTCCTGCTCATTCCTTTGCTCAGCCTGTTCCCCTTCCCGTTGACTCGATTGCTTGAAATGTTTACCTTTCTCTTCCCTCGGTTGCCTCGACCGCTCTTCCCGTTCATTCAATCGCTCAGATTGCTTTTCTTCCCGTTTGTTGGGTTGTTTAGAACGTTTACCTTCCCTTTCATTCGGTTGCCTAGATTGTTCTCTTTTATGGTCATTCGAGTGCAGAGTCTGTTTAAGTTTCCTCTCAGCCGATTGCTTGGGCTCTTTGCAGTTCTGCTCACTCGTTTTCTTAGCCTGTTCTCCTTTCCGTTCACGCTGTTTACCTTTCTGTCCACTTAGTTGCTTAGAATGTTCTTTCTCCCATTCAACTGATGGCTGAGACTGCTCTATTTCCAGATTATTCACTGTCGCCACTGGCTTGCTTTTCTTCTCACTTGCATGTTCGAATTTACACTGGTCACCTTCATTTTACTAGATTGCAAAGGCCGATTACGGTTTCGCTCACTCGGTTTTTTGGACTGTATGAATTCCTGCTCACTCGCTTGCTCAGTCTGTTTACTCGATTGCTTCGAATGTTTGCCTTTCTTTCACAAGGTTGTCTCGACAGTTCTTCCCGTGCTTTCGGTTGCTGAGAATGTTTGCCTTTCTGCTCGCTTGGTTCCTTAGGCTGATCTCCTTCCCGTTCATTTTGTTGCTTAGACTGTACTCCCTTCCGTTCACTGGGTTGCTTATCTTGTAGACTGGGAAGTCTAAACTGATCTTCTCCCCTTTCACTGACTTGCTTAGATTTTTCTTCCTTGCGTCCATTCACTGGCAGATATTCTTTGCATCTCTGCTCATTCGGTTGTCCAGCCTGCTGTCCTTCATGTTCAGTCGTTTGCTTGCGCTTCTTTCTTCCCCATTTAACCGGTGCCTTACACTGTTCTTCTCCTTCATTGAGTTGCTTTAGTTGCTCTCCTTCGTGTTCACAAGGTTCCTTAGTTTGTTCTCTTTTCTGTTCACTCGTTTGCTTAGATTGTTTACCTTTCCGCTCACTCGTTTCCTTAGGCTGTTTTCCTTCTCGTTCATTCAGTTCATTACACCTTTGCGTCCTTGTCCTTGTCCTTGTCCCGACAACGTACACCACACACAACCAACCACTTCCAACTTAACTCACCATGTCATAACTTCAGTCAGTCCGTAATTCTTGAACTTTAGTTCTCCGGCATACTCCGGTCAGCTTTCTTGAACCGCACTTCTCAATCGTCCTTCGACCGCCTTTACGTTGCACGCTCGTCCCCCCCGGCAAATGACTCTTTGTCGTGAATTTAGGGGTCGTTTTACTGACGCTTCTCAGTAATGAACAATGTGCTTGCAGTCGCCTTCCTCGCACTTGCTAACGTCGCTCGCTAACCTTCTTCTTCTTCTACCCAAGACAACCAAAACTCAACCTTTTTTTCGTATAAACCCAAAATTCTAAATATATGCAGACGCAAGGTGTAAAAATTAAAAAGGAAAGAAAACTATTGGATAACGATTGATTATGTGACAGATTACGCAACAAAAGAATACAGGTTACGTAATGATGAGTGCTATGAATAAATACACATATATATATATATATTTTTGGAAAACTAATGAATATATATTCCTACATAACATACTTTCATGACAGTGCCATTCCTTCCCAACATTACGTTAGAATCTAAAGTCATTAAATCAAACGAAGGCCACTCCCCCCAGGACCCCTAAACGCCTTCTTAACTCTCTTCCAGGCTTCTTTTGTTAAGAGGCAATCCAGGCTCCGTGAAAGCCCATCCGCAGGGGTTTAATACATGGGTCAAACTGATTTGGACATTGCGGCTGGAGAGGACAAAGAACCGTTCCCCAGTTATCCTCGTCAGCTCCGGAGATCTCTTGCTTCCTTGAACTTTCCTTCCATGTATCAATGAGCACTTTGCTGTCAACCAACGCATTCACTCGGCAGTCTCGGATATCAGATGGAAGAGCTTTGAAAGCGTTTACTAAGGCTAGCGTTTCCTTGGTTGAAATTTCCAGAAGCCTGTCCTGGTCATTTCAAAAATCACAGCAGGACTGACTGTCGCCTGGTAGGTGAAGGACACACCCCTATCCGAAACCAGAAGCACTAGTGGACAAAGAGAGTCGGACATGTTTTTCATCCCTCCATAGTAACCAATCTTGCCAATAATCTAAGAATTGCCAGGAAGACAGTTCTTCCCTTAATGCCGGAGAAACATGACCGTTGCAATCCGCAGATACAATGGCATGGCTCATTTTCGGATGAATAGCCTAGCTGCTGGAACAGCTAAAGAAAGCGAGATACATTTCACCTGAAATCTCTGCACAAGATGTTTATCGTCAGTACCGCCAAGGCCGCTATCTTACGCCTAGGAACGATTGATGCTTGCTTTAAAGAATCCATCGTTAACCCTAGGTGCTCCACATTGGTGGTCGGATACAGCACAAATTTAGCAATGCCGATATGTATCCAAGATCAACTAGGAGCGACAGAACACAATAAGATAGCTGCTATAGCTGCACTGTATCTGTATTCCTGGCCTCTGTTTTCTGACAAAACCGACCAGGGTCCCTGAGATGTGACAAGTTCCCCATTCAGCCGGTCATTAATGTATAAAGAGCATGGTATACCACGAGCACAAAGATAGCCCGACGCTACCAGGCCGATGGTATAGTACATATATACGGGGAGATTTCCCCCCCCAAAAGGTAATGTAGTACAAACAAACCGAAATCCATTCCACTGAAAGCTAGCATAAGTCTGAGAAGATGGTGAGAGGGAAACATGATCGTAGCCAAATATGTCATCGCATTTGCTCACATATGACCCTCGCTAAACATACCGCGGGACATCAGCAAGTCTATCAAGTGAGAAAGGCAGGTCCGTCATCCATGGGAGAACCAGATAGGGCGGAGAGTCATCACCGACTCTTCCCCATACTCTGAGCGCACTGACCGTTAAACGTTTTAAAATCTCCTCAGAAACAAAATCTGTAAACGCTTTGCAAGAGGCGTAGTTACTAAATTGTTTGGACGGCGGGAAATCTGAGCAGTAGTGTTGACCCTCAAAAGAAACGGCAAACCAATAGGTGTTACTCACCCTCAATTGGAAATTAGAGTATAAAAAGGAAACAAACAGAGCCTAAATGCAAAACACCATGACACAGACTTCAATGAAAGAAAACATGGGTATCTATGCAACATCTCTTTATTTCAATTGGCAAGCCTTTAAACTGTATATCAACAATTATTTAACTTCATCTAGGACAGACCCCAGCCAATCTGGCCGCCACGAGCTCCTCCTCTATAGAAACGATTTGGACGACGAGAAGGGGGCCTCCACTCGTAACGCTTCCTAAATGGACAGGTCGCTTGGAAATGGCCATAACCAACACAGCCATGACAGCGTCGCCCACTATCCCTCCGGTTCAGCCTTGAATTTTGCATCGCCTTTTCAGCCTTGGACATAAGCTCCATAAGCTTCTCATCATCCTTGTTTCCAAGGAGAACTTCCAGGTATCGTTTGAAGTCATCATCCGGGATGGCAGCTTTCAAGGGCATTGCTTGAAATACAGAACCACTGAAACCCGCTTTCGCGTGGCTTCCCTCGTTGGGTATCAGCTTAAACGACAGTAAGCTATCTATAACCTGGCTCTAACTGAAGTTTGGGGACTTCAACGGCGCTAACACCTTCTGTAATGAACTTTCGACCGTGGCCTGCTGTGCTTCTTCCATTTTTTTTTTTTTAAGCCTGTCTAGTACTTTAACCCAGCCCTATGGCCAGGAAAGAAATCGCAATGAAAAATGGTCACAGCTCTCGAAGAGGTTGCATGCATTTAATCTCTTATTCTCACTATTATTCAATTTCATCTTGACCAACAGCTCCCTCACAAAACCTTAGAATCACACAATTTCCTTCTAAAAAGAGAAGGGTTACTTGAAATTTCAGCCACTAACAACCAACAGTTCCACACATCGCTTCGAGACAGGTCTATTTCCACAGGCCAATTCTATTTCTAATTCATTTACATTTTATTTATCTATGTATTTGTTTATTCATCAATACACGTTTTGGCATCATAAGGTGCATTCCACCATACTTAATAGAGGGGACTGGTTAGGAAGCCCGGCAAACATCAAAAGAGCAAACAAAGACGCCAAGATTTATGTCGGAAGGTCCACGACCCTGCACAATCTTTTGTATTGCCCTCATACACTATGCATGAATTACGTAACCAACACGTTTCTATTGGTTGGTTCCCCATTTCGGAGTAAACAACTAGTGCAGGATGCACTATTGTGTTTTGTGCAGGATATATTCATGTACTTAGTTGTTAGTATTGACGGCGGAAGAGCCCTAGACAGGGAGCTGTTCAAATAAAGTATGTATGTATGTAAAGTATGTATGTAGGGTAAGAACCCAAAAAGCGAACAAAAACATACAACAAAGAACTTTGACGAGTTTCATAACCCTTCCCTTCTATTAACTATGATTCCACGCACTGGAACCACAAAGGTCTATCTCGCTTTTGTTTTCCTTTTGCTTTTGTTTGTTTGTTTGTTTGTTTTTTTTTTCTGCCAAAAAAAGATGAATGGTGCAAACCTCGCCTACCTCGCCACACAAGTCTATTCCCACACAGTGCTCTATCTGACTTTTTTTCCGGCCAGAGCCTAATCACCACACAGGTCTTACCACCACCCGGGACTGTTATTACACAGGTCTATTTTGTTATAGATTTATTCGTCATATAGAACCATTGAATGTCGATTGTAACCACACAGGTCTATTTCATAAAAGATAAGAAGGTCAAAAGAAAAAAAAATATTGCACGCTTCATCTACCACAAAGGACTATCTTCCACACAGGAATATCACCGCATGCTTTACAGCCATGAAGCGAGGAAACCCGGGTTTTGGAGCGCCAGTTAAGTCGCTAGATCTGAACTAAACGGCGGCCAAGAGTAGAGTGCAAGGGGTGTGGCCCAACTTGGACCTTTATTTCATAATCTACAAGTCCCCAGGGCATAATATTAACATATGCAAATGACTTAGCATAGAAAGAAAATTACATGATCGCTAGGATATACGTAATGTCTATTCTCATGTTTCAGAAAGCATAAGATATTTCGTGTCTTTAAGCGGCTATGTAATATTCTCTATAAAGAGGGAAAATGCACTGTTATTTTTTACTTTGTTAACCAGGAGAGCGATCTGAGCAACCAAGGCAAACGGGAAGACGAACAGTCCCAGCAGCTGAATGAACGGGAAAGGGAACAATCTAAGGAACCAAATAAACGGGAAGAGGAACAGACCAAGCAACCAAATAAACCGGATGGAGAACAGGCGAAGCAGCCCAGTGAACTAGAGGAGATGCAGTCTCAGCAAACGAATGAACTGGTGGATAAACAGAATAAGCAACCGAATGAACGAAAATACACGACTGGACGCGAAGAGGAATGTTCTAAGCCTTCCTATGAACGGGTAGGAGAACAGTCTCAGCAATCGAGCGAACGTAAACGCCAAAGGTCTAAGTAACCGAGTGAACGGAAATATGAACAGTGTTCACAACCGAATGAGCAGAGAGAAGAACAGCCCAAGCAGTCGAATGAACGGGAAAGAGAACAGTCCAAGGATCCCAGTGAACAGAAAGAGGAACAGGATAATCAACCGAGTGAAAGAAAAGACAAACAGTCTGAGCCTCCGATTGAAGAGGAAAGTGAACGGCCTGAGCAATTGAGCCTACATGAAAGTGAAAAGCGTAAAAAACAGGATGAAAGGAAAGGAGAACCGTTTGATCAACCAAGCGAGAAGAAAGGTAAGCAGTCTGAGAAACTGCGTAAACAGCACGGTGACCAGTCTGAGCAGCAGGAGGATGAAGAATCTAAGCAACCAAGTGAACAGGAAGTAGAACAGCTCAAGCAATGGCGTGAAATGAAAGGAGAACAGACCGAGCAACCAAGCGAGCAGAAACGGGAACACCCTGAGCAAAGGAATAAACGAAAAGCTGATCACTCTAGGCAACGGAGTGAACGGGAGAGACAACAGCCTAAACAACCAAACAAATGGAAAGGAGAGAAGTCTAACGAACCAAGTGAATGGAAAGAAGAACAGTCTAAGCAACCTAGTGAACGAAAAGTGAAAGAGCTTGAGCACTCATTTGAGCAGAAAAGCGAACAGTCTAAACAACCGGTTGAACGTGGAGTAGGAGAACAGTCTAAACAATTAAGTGAACGGAAAGAACAGAAGTCTGAGCAACCGAGTCAGCGGGAAAGAGAGCCTAAAAAAGAAATTGAACAGGAAGGAGTGCATCCTGAACAGCTGAGTGGATGGGAAACAGCACAGCAAGAGCAGCGGAGTGAATGGAAAGGTAAAAAGTCTGAACTTCCGAGTGAGCAGAAAGACAAACTGTCTGAAAAACCGAGCACACTGGAAGGCAAACAAATTACGAAAGCGAGTGAGCTGGAAAAAAAAAGAATCAGAGCCACCAGGTGAATTAGAAGGAGAGCAGCTTAAACAGCCGAGCGGGCAAAAAGTTAAGCAACTTGACCAACTGAGTGAGCGGAAAGGCAAAGAGCTTACTCTAGTAAGTAAACGGAAAGGACAAAAGGATGAGGGTCGGAGTGAGCAGGAATTCAAACAGTCCAAGCAGCAGACTTATACGAAACGTAAACAGTCACTGCAACCAGCTGAACGGGAAGGAGAACTGTGTAAGCAACTGAGTGAACACGAAGGAAAACAATTTAAGCATCCCAGTGAAGTACAAGACGAACAGTTTAAACGACCGATTGAACGGGAACGAACGCATTATGAGCAAACGAAGGAAAGTGAACAAATATGCCCACGATGTCTGCTAGCGATTAAATACAAAGACGAAAAATCTAAGCAAGTCAGTGAAGAAGAAGTAGAAGCAGAAGTAGAAGTAGAAGTAGTAGATGAAGAAGAAGAACAACATGAACAGGACCAAGAACAGGAACAAGAAGAAGAAGAAGAAGAAGAAAAGTTTAAGCGACCGATTAAACAGGTAAGATCGCAGTATAAGCAAACAACTAAATGCGGAGGAGGACAGAGATGCAAGGAATATCTGTCAGTGATTGAACTCATGAAAGGAAAAACTAAGCAAATTAGTGGAGGGGGAGAGGAACAGTTTAAGCATCCCAGTGTACAAGAGGGTAGACAGTCTAAGCAGTCAAGTGAATGCAAAGGTAAACAATTTAAGCAACCCAGTGAACCGGAAGAGGAACGGTTTAAGGAACCAATTGAAAGAGAAGGAAAACAGCCCAAGGAAACGAGTGAGCGGAGAGGTAAACAATCTAAGCAACCGAGTGAACAGAAAAGAGAACAAACTAAGGGACCAGGTGAACACGAAGGAGAACAATCAAAGCAACTCAGTGAAGGAGAAGAACAGTGCAGAGAACCGGTTAAATGGGGAAGACAGCAGCATAAGCAAATGACTGAAAACGTTGGACAGCAGGCTGGGCAATCGAGTGAACAGAGCTGCAAGGAATATCTGCCAGTGAATGGAACCATGGAAGAAAAATCTAAGCAAGTTAGTGAAGGGGAAGAGGGACCGTTTAAGCATTCCAGTGTGCAAGAGGGTGTACAGTCTAAGCAGTCAAGTAAATGCAAAGGTAAACAGTCTAAGCAACCCAGTGAACGGGAAGAAGGATGGTTCAAGAAACTGAATGAACGAGAAGGAAAACAGCCTAAGGAAACGAGTGAGCGGAAAGGTAAACAATCTAAGCAAACGAGTGAACAGAAAAGAGAACAAACTAAGGAACCTTGTGAACACGAAGGAGAGCAACTAAAGCAACTCAATGAAGGAGAAGAACAGTGTAAGGCACCGGTTAAATGGGGAAGAAAGAAGCGCAAGCAAACGACTGAACATGAAGGACAGCAGGCTGGACAACCGAATGAGCAGAGATGCAAAGAATATCTGCCAGTGAATGGACGCAAGGAAGAAAAATCTAAGCAAGTCAGTGAAAGGGGAGAAGATCAGTTTAGACTTCCCAGTCTACAAGATAAGCAACCCAGTGAACGGAAGGGAGTACAGTCTAAGCAACAAAATGAACGGGAAGGAGATCAGCCTAAGGAACCAAGCGAGCAGAAAGGCAAACATTCTCAGCAACCGAAAGCACGGGAAGAACTGTCGAGACAACCTTGTGAAAAGAAAGGCAAACATTCGAAGCAATCGAGTAAACAGACTGAGCAAGCGAGTGAGCAGGAATTCATACAGTCCAAAAAACCGAGTGAGCGAAACCGTAATCGGCCTTTGCAATCTAGTAAAATGAAAGGTGACCAGTGTAAATTCGAACATGCAAGTGAGAAGAAAAGCAAGCCAGTGGCGACAGTGAATAATCTGGAAATAGAGCAGTCTCAGCCATCAGTTGAATGGGAGAAAGAACATTCTAAGCAACTAAGTGGACAGAAAGGTAAACAGCGTGAACGGAAAGGAGAACAGGCTAAGAAAACGAGTGAGCAGAACTGCAAAGAGCCCAAGCAATCGGCTGAGAGGAAACTTAAACAGACTCTGCACTCGAATGACCATAAAAGAGAACAATCTAGGCAACCGAATGAAAGGGAAGGTAAACGTTCTAAACAACCCAACAAACGGGAAGAAAAGCAATCTGAGCGATTGAATGAACGGGAAGAGCGGTCGAGGCAACCGAGGGAAGAGAAAGGTAAACATTTCAAGCAATCGAGTCAACGGGAAGGGGAACAGGCTGAGCAAAGGAATGAGCAGGAATGTAATAAGTTCAAGCAGCGGAGTGAATGGGGAGGTGACCAGTCTGAACATCAAAGTGCGAGGAAAGGCAAACATCTTAAGCAACTCAGTGAAGGGGACGGAGAACAGTCTGAGAAACCAAGTGAACAGAACTGCAAATATCACAAGGAACCGACTGAGAGGAAATTTAAACTGTCCCTCTACCCAAATGAACGAAACGGGGAGCAACTCAAGCAAACGAGTAAACGGGAAGGAGGACAGTCCAAACTAAGGAGTGAACGGGAAGGAGAACAGGCTGAGGAACCGAGTGAACAACTTCAATGCAAACAGAAGAAGCAACCGAGTGAACGCAAACGTGAACAATATGTACAATCGAGTGAACAGGAGGGAAACCAGTCTAAGGAAACGAGTGAATGCGAAGTACAACAGGCTGGGCAACAGAGTGAACAGAAATGCAAACAACATCTACAGCCAGGTGAACGGGAAGGAAGACAGTTTGCACAAGCGAGTAAACCAGAACTAAAACAGGCTTGGCAACCGAATGCGACTGAACGGGAAGGAGAACGTTTTGAGCCAGCGAGTGAATGTGATAGAGAAAAGTCTAAGGAACGAAATGATTGGAAAGGTAAGCAGCTTAAGTAATTGGGTAAACGGAAAGGTGAGCAATTTACACAGCTAAAATGTTTTTAATCTCCGACCGTACAAGTTTTAGCTGATTTAAATAATTTATATATATTATAATAGAAGAATTATCAAACCAAACTGATTTCAAATGGATGGCTTACGTGTCGGGTTAGAGAAACAGGAGATT
>JAHPZR010039317.1:35000-42804 GCA_019787425.1 Platygyra sinensis | reverse complement strand
AACAGCAAAGGGTGTCATTTTGTTTCTTTTGTGATGGACAATTATCATGGTGCCAAGTTTCAAGGACACTGCTTTAATATTTCTAGAGATATTGTTTATTCAGTATTTTACAATTTTTTGCTGCAAACAATATGACGTCATCACTGATCTAGTTTGCATAATAGAAAAATGTTAATATCTCTGAAACGAAAAAGATATTTCAAAAAGAAAAACGCCATTCTTCTGTATTTTGAAAGGACTTTCAAATAAGCAGAAATTATTTTTCACTTCATATGCACTTTAAACTACATCACAGTAGAAAGTACCTGGCAGTTTTTTATATTTTCAATATGCATTATGCTCTACTTTAATGAATCATCATTCAAGCACTGTACTTTGGTATAATTGGTCCATACTGCACACTATCGAGAGCTTGTACGCATTTTTTGTTTTGTTTCATCTAAGACATCACAAAATGTAAGCAATTTGCAACTTAACATGAAGAAAATTCAAAGTTTCAAAACAACCACCATTATGGGTGCAAAGTGGTCAAAGCTTTATGATTCATTTTTTCTCGTATCACTTGATGAAACAACTATGCAGCTGTAAAAATCAATAAAGCTGAATGTTGGAAAAAGAATTTGAAAGGCCTCAAAGATAAGGTATGTGGTTTCTAAAAAATAACATAGATTTGCATTCCATTGAGTGTGACTTACAATGTTTATAAACATTAGGCTGCTGAGACTGTGCACAATGAAAAAAAGTAAAGCACCCACCTTAGGAAAAAGAAACTGTCAACTGAAAAGGTTGCATTGCCAACAGTTTGAAACGTGAAACGGTGAATAATGTCATAAGCTAACAACAAATTACCTACAACAAAGTGAGGAAAAATTATATAGTGAGAAATAAGACCATAATGTACATGTCTTTTGCCTTCTTTAGTATTAGTTTAGTAGTTCAGACACACCCTATCTACATAGATCTGTCTTAGTTGTCAGCTTTGATTTATTAAGTTTACTATACGTGAGTACTTACTGAGTGGTATTGCCAATGTTTGTATGGAGTATGTATGTCCCAGGATGACCCACCACATGCTTAGCACTCTCATACCATTGATGGAGGTTATGGCAGTTGAAGGAACTTTGGTATCCATAATAAGCCTCGTGTTTTGAATTAAAGAGAAACACAAAAAGAATTTTACCACCATATCTGTATTAAAACATGAACAAAACAACAATTTTAGTAAGGAATCTTACATCTCACCATTTGTTTAACTAGAGATGTTATTTTGTCTCGGCCAACTCATAGCACCCTAAAATTCCAAAATAAAAATTTTCCAGTATGCTTAAATAGGCATTGTCACTCAGGTGAGGTAATTCTTAAACTATGAAGATATTTTCATATTAGAAAACAGTCCCAAGAAAACATGTATGCTGATTGGTTAAATTGTTACATTTAAATAGCTCATGTGTTCTATATTGGTTTCTATTTGCAAAATCACAGCCACATAACAAACTGGAATGATTATTTTCCAGCATTACAAATGACACTTTCAACAAAATTAATATAAACTTGAAAAACTTAGGACCAATGTTTTATAAGTATGGTATATATGAACTCCAATTTGCCCATCCATGCACAGCCACTGTTTTTTCAAAGCATCTCTGATTCTTCTGAGTTTTTCTGTGAGAAGATTTCAATCAATTCTATGAGCAGTCAGTACTAGTTCCTTAAGAACCAGATCAATTAATTTAAGATCCAAATCACACTCACTTGGTCTAGCTGGCTCCTGGTGAAAGTTTGAGAAACTTATACTTGCACTAAAGTTCACATCATGGGAGGATTGGAGTAGATTTGTCTTGTCACTGTCAGGATCACTCTTTGCCAACGAATTTTGAACGTGAGGAGCCTGGTTGTGATCAGCTACTATGGACACATTTCTGATAGGCATGAATCCATCACTTTTGTTAACAGCTGAGGAGTGTGACTTTCTAAAGTTCACAACAACGTCAATAATTGTCCCAACAAGGCAGAGGAATAGGATTAAACCACACAATATCCTGTGCAAATTGATAATAAAAACAATATCAGGGGTCTTAATGTATTCCTTTGAAAGTTCCTTTCAAACAGATGCATTATAAATGTAGAGAGGTTCTCATTTTTGGGCAGAGAAATATATTTTACCGCAGTATATTAAAGAAATCACACAGCACTGAACAGTTCGTCAGTGATGCAAGTGCACTCAGTCCATTAAATACTTTGAATATTTTCTCACCTGGTTCAATGTTAAGTTGTAGTAGATGGCATGGGCTTAAGTATTTTTTCAATGAGACATGGAAAAGGAGCACACAAAGTTGAGCAGTTAACTTAAATCAGCTTTAAGTGCATATCAAAAAGCAAAATCAGTTTTTCAATATATTTGAGAGTTCAACATTCTTCCTCCTCCTAAACATCAGTATCTTTGTCATCGTTTGAAGATTCAGAGAAAGCACTCAATTCAGAATCACTCGACATGGTTTGCTTCAGAAACCCTTCTAATATTGATCAATTCTGTCCACAACACTTTGTCACGAGATGAAATTGCACAATAAACGTGTCCCAGTCTCCTGACCGTTTTTTGCCAACGACTAAATTTTCATTTTGGAGAACTTTAGCATTTACAATCAGTTTATTTACATATTGGAGAGTAGAATTATGCAAAAAAAATTGCTTCTAGCACTTTAAAAAATTGAGCATAGCTTTTGCAAAACTAAACAAATTAGGAGTCCAAAGATTATGAACAGTGTCAGGCTTTCATAAAAACTGTAATCACAAATTAACACGGTAATCTTTGATCAAAGATTTTACAAAGAGTTTATGAGTGCATCAAGCAAACATTGCATTATTCGGAGAAATTGTACTTACAAAGTCATGATTACTCCTGCTGTGTATTCTGACTTCTTGTTACAGAAGACAGGCTTAGACTGGAGATCTTTTGAAGCAAAAGCGACTGGTTCTGGGATTAGCCTTGCCAGTGTTCTGTTATATTCTTTATTCAACCCTGGTAAAGATAGATGCAATGGGTCAGAAGTAATGTGTCTGCATATTCACCAAAATGTCTGTTCAGGATATTTAACTGGGAGTTATAGAGATTTAATGGTTTTTTTGAAATGAGAAACCCTTGCAACAAGGATGAGAATTACCAGTGACAAAAATTCAGCCCACACAATGCTGGGTCTGGGTTTAAGGATGTCCGCATGAAAATTTTCTAACATCGATTTTTTTCTGAAAATTTTGCCATTGAAAGATGATGAGTAAGTGATGTCAGAAAAGTAAAAAAAATGGGGGGTCACCGACTTTGTTTTAGAGAGAACATGCCCGGAAGAACACCTAAATCTGAGTAAATTGGGCAAAAAACACCACAGTGGCTTTAAGTCCCAAAATATTGCAAATAGAGCTTTGAAGGGAAATGGTCTCTTCCAAATATGATTTAAAATGGACCTACGAAGCGAATTAAGTCAACTGATGAGGTTCCTCAAAGAACAAGTTCACATTTAGCAATCACAATTTCACTCGCCTTCCATGAAGCCACATGATGGCAGGATTCGATGTCTCAAGAACAAATATTGTTTATTTTTTTACCTTCACACATTGATTTCTTGTTCATTTGTGGACAATGTGGAGATAATAAGATCAAGAATGTGAAAAATACCTGCTTGTTATTGCACTATAATTTATTGTAGTTTGTTTCGGTCATTTGCATGCACCTTATCTGATCAGTAAAATTTTTAGATGATGCAACATGTATTTCAAAAACTAGAAGCCAAAATACTAGACTAGTGAGATAATCTCAGATAGTGCAGAGTGTTATGCAGGACTGCTAGTACGTTTTGAGTCATCTGCTGCCTGTACATGTACGTAACTTGTTAGTTCAAGGCCCAAAAATAAATTGCAATTACTGTTTGTCAAGACGGCTTTAAAATTTTACTGTGGTGTTTTATGTTGAATTTCGTTCGTTCTAAGTTCCTTAATACGCTGAACTAGCAAACATGATACTTTTAGTTTTTTAACGCCAACATTTGCAACTTGATACTTTTGTTTTTCTTGCAAAGTTTGTAACGTGATACCCTTGTTTTCTCAAAACCATACAAAGAAGATATGCTTGTTTTTTTTTTCCTGAGAAAAATGAAATAATGTTATCAACTTGTCAAAAAATTGGAAGAGGAATGATCATATCATCGATAAACAATTACTAATTTAATTATCAAAATAGTCACACCGTGACTCGGAATAGCGTGTCCTTATTAGGTTGCCACCGATGGTGTTAACAGTGAACCAGTTCAAAATACACAACGATATTGATTAACACAACCAAGAAGCGTTTCAACTTGACCGATATTATATCCTACATTCGTGAATGAGTCGCCTCAAAGACTGACTAAATTTATTTGCAGTTTCCATAAGTGCCACATTGTCTACAGCAATATTTGAGGAGTTTCTTTTGGCACGACATTACTAATTTTAATGCCGCTAACTCGGAAATGTTTTGGGTGAATACGTTTGTGAACTTCTTGTTCTCTTTCATAAGGGAGAAAATAAACAAGCGACTGAGGAGATCCATTCATTTCCCGGTATAAAGCTTCAAGCAAACACCAAATAGTTTGAAAACAGCACATTGCATTTTTGAACCGAGCTACGGATGATTCCAAAAGATACCCTGTGACAAAAGCGTTCTTTGCACTAAAAGGAGGAACTGATATTACCGGATATATAACTGCTATCGCCCGTTAAGACGAGAGTGTGGTATCCCACACATGAATCTGAACTCGAGAACGGATTGTATCATGCTGACATTGCTAGAGCGCATGCGTCTTACAAACTGTGTTCAACCAAAAGGAAAAGTACTAAATGTTCATGTATATAGTGTATGAAATGTATCATCTACCCAACATATAGTTAACACTAACGTTAATAAATCTGTGCATGCGCTTCGTGTAAATCGCTTTTGTTCTTAAGAGAATAGTACCACTAGGATAACAAGAGAATATTGGAACCATATATAGTTTTGTGATGGTATCCAAGAAGAAATGTAAGTGTAGTACGTTTTATGTAGCAATCAAAGGTACCTACTCTACCCCCTCAAAACAAGGCTAATTAATTGGAATTAATTAATTAAACAAACATTACAGTTTACACCTTATTGCCTTAGTAACATAGTGCATTAGCGGCGTTAACCTCCAAACCATCCAAACAGTGCACTCTACACTAAAAATGACATAATAGTGGAATAATAGACCTATTTTGATATCTTAAATTCAGCCTAACACAATAGACCTCAGCACAAGGCTCTGATGAATAAATCCCACAAACTCTGTAGTTATTCCCCAGAGCCTTGTACTGAAGTCTATTGTTTTAAGCTGAATTTTAATATATCAAAATTGGTGTATTAATCCTTTAATTGATCTTTTTTCATGAAATATGAAATTTAGGGACATTTTGCTTATTGCTCATGATTTTCCATGGAAAAATACTATACAACTTGCAAAACATCCACAGTTATTATATTATGTTAAACCATATAAGGTATATTTTATGTCTGGCTAGCCTTGTCAGCAAGCAAGATAAATTAAATCTTGAGCTCTGATGGGCAACCTGAGCAAACAAGATACGGGTAGCTAGGAATATCTTGGATGTTTGGGATTACCAGCTGGACTTTGTATAATAAATCCTTTGCTGACCAAAGTTGTTCAGTTAAGATGGCTGGAACTAATAGTATGTCAGTACCTGGCTCACCACTCTCATCTCAAAATAAAATTCATCAAAGCAAAATAAAGAAAAAACAAAAAGAGAAACATTCACAGCAAAAAAACAAAAACAGCAAGAGCAGAAACTCTCATGACAAAAACAAATCCCCACAGGAAAACTAAAAATGGCGGTCTACAGTTTTTTGTCAGCAGTCATCCAATGGTAACACTACAGTACATGATCAATATGACATGAATTTTCACAAATCTGCAAGGTGGCTGCCATCTATGTCACCCTAAAATGCTCTAAATACTCTAATGTCCTCTAAATACTTCTATTCTTGGTAAAGAATAGAAGAATTTAGTTGATCTTTCATTTGAATGACTTAGTTTTTCAAACAAATGGAAAACAGCCATACCCTTTCCCAGTCCTCTCACGTTTCTGCAATTGGCTATTTACACCTCATTGGAATATACCCAGCAGGGATGTTACTATGGTTACAACTTTTTAATTGTGCTGCAGATATAAATGTACCTGTAAAGATATCTTGTAGAGCATTAGTTACATCCTCTTCACTGCATTGTTCGGGTGCACAGATCCCCCAACGAATAGGAGTTTTCTGGCCATGAAAGCAATAAAAAACAAAACAATCAACATAAAGTCAATTTTAAAGAGGAAATCTTTGTGACATTTATAGTACTTCCAATCCTGCAAACCACTGAGTTGGCTACCTGGGAGAAAGTGTACATAAACTGAGTCACACTGAAACACATGCTTATTCTACAGTCATACCAAACAAGCACACTAGCTTGGTCATGAGACAGTTTCCCATACTAGGATGTCTACAGAAACACTACAATACAAAATTAGAAAACAGTCCTATGAAGATACGAGCAATAGCTATTAATCTGCTTTTAAAAAAGCATGGGATTATAAATGAGCCTAAAGGTTATTTTACTGCAAGTAAAAATATGGTCTAATATAGTATTTTTTCACTGCAAGTGTACAGAAGTTGGAACTGAAATAAATGTGTGGTCTGGCTCTAGCTTAAACAATGAAAGACTATCACCTTAATCACAAAAAAACAGTAACTCATTGGTTCTCAAGAATTTGCCAATCAGACCAGAGCTTATCCTGGGTTCTATAGTATGAAGTAACTAGGAGTATTTCTACTCCCCCCTGGATGGGATGATAGTCCATCGCAAGTTTACCCCCCAGCAAGCAGTCTATATACTATGACTCACCTCAGTGATATTCAAAGCAGGAACTGCAACATAGGCCAAGCAGTAATGAGCATTTACAATAGACTTTGTACATTCACTGTAGGATCCTAACCAACCAAGATTCCCAAGAAGAAGTCCACTTTGAGGTTTACCAATGGCATCTAAATCTGTACAATAATAACAACCAATTCTATTATAATCTATATGGTGCAGACTAACCTCTTCCTAACCGAGCATGAGGGCCATACTGGGGAATATTGGCCCGAGGTTGTGTCGCAGTACGGACTGAGTGAAGCGAGGTCCGTACAAAAACGACGGAAGACCAATATTCCCCAGTACAGTTCGAGCTAGCTATGGTTAGTAAGTAGTTTATTATATGGCACTTGGGCCATGCTTGTTTTAAATTTGCCAGCTTTTGAAAACAAAACATACACAGCTGATGACTGTTTCCATGGAAACGGTCCGTATGGCAAAATCCTGACCATGAAAGGACCAATCAGAACGCTCGGATTTTCCTTGCCATATAATAATAACTACTTACTGACCAAAAGTGAGGTCTTAACAAAAAAATCTCAAACCAAGACCCTGCTGTAATGACCAAGGCTGAGGTTTGAGACTGTTCTGTAAAGATTGAATGTTCGAGGTCAGTAACTTGTTTAATACATGTATATGGAGCTATTTACTTTATTTTTGCGGAGCTGTAATTGTCCCATGGGCCTCATGGGAGAATAATGCCTTAGAATTAGTCAATCAACTGCAAACGTAAGCCATAAAAAATTAGTAATTCCATTTATTATTCAAATTTCATACACTGTACGAATTCTGATTTTCTGATTGGTTGATTTGTGCCATGTGACACTGGGTTATGACGAAACAAC
>JAHPZR010039317.1:10000-22500 GCA_019787425.1 Platygyra sinensis | reverse complement strand
ATGGATCTCCTCAGTCGCTTGTTTATTTTCTCCCTTATGAAAGAGAACAAGAAGTTCACAAACGTATTCACCCAAAACATTTCCGAGTTAGTGGCATTAAAATTAGTAATGTCGTGCCAAAAGAAACTTCTCAAATATTGCTGTAGACAATGTGGCACTTATGGAAACCGCAAATAAATTTAGTCAGTCTTTGAGGCGACTCATTCACCAATGTAGGATATAATATCGGTCAAGTTGAAACGCTTCTCGGTTGTGTTAATCGATATCATTGTTTATTTTGAACTGGTTCACTGTTAACACCATCAGTGGCAACCTAATAAGGACACGCTATTCCGAGACACGGCGTGACTACATGTATTTTGATAATTAAATTTAGTAATTGTTTATGGATGATATGATCATTCCTCTTCCAATTTTTTTACAAGTTGATAACATTATTTCATTTTTCTCAGGAAAAAAAAACAAGCATATCTTCTTTGTATGGTTTTGAGAAAACAAAGGTATCATGTTACAAACTTTGCAAGAAAAACAAAAGTATCAAGTTGCAAATGTTGGCGTTAAAAAACTGAAAGTATCACGTTTGCTAGTTCAACGTATTATGGAACTTAGAATGAACGAAATTCAACATAAAACACCACAGTAAAATTTTAAAACTCTCTTGACAAACAGTAATTGTAATTTATTTTTGGGCCTTGAACTAACAAGTTACATACATGTACAGGCAGCAGATGACTTAAAACGTACTAGCAGTCCTGCATAACACTCTGCACTATCTGAGATTGTCTCACTAGTCTAGTATTTTGGCTTCTAGTTTTTGAAATACATGTTGCATCATCTAAAAATTTTACTGATCAGATAAGGTGCATGCAAATGACCGAAACAAACTACAATAAATTATAGTGCAATAACAGGCAGGTATTTTTCACATTCTTGATCTTATTATCTCCACATTGTCCACAAATGAACAAAAAATCAATGTGTGAAGGTAAAAAAATAAACGATATTTGTTCTTGAGACATCGAATCCTGCCATCATGTGGCTGCATGGAAGGCGAGTGAAATTGTGATTGCTAAATGTGAACTTGTTCTTTGAGGAACCTCATCAGTTGACTTAATTCGCTTCGTAGGTCCATTTTAAACCATATTTGGCAGAGACCATTTCCCTTCAAAGCTCTATTTGCAATATTTTGGGACTTAAAGCCACTGTGGCGTTTTTTGCCCAATTTACTCAAATTTAGGTGTTCTTCCGGGCATGTTCTCTCTAAAACAAAGTCGGTGACCCCCCATTTTTTTTACTTTTCTGACATCACTTACTCATCATCTTTCAATGGCAAAATTTTCAGAAAAAAATCGATGTTAGAAAATTTTCATGCGGACATCCTTAAACCCAGACCCAGCATTGTGTGGGCTGAATTTTTGTCACTGGTAATTCTCATCCTTGTTGCAAGGGTTTCTCATTTCAAAAAAACCATTAAATCTCTATAACTCCCAGTTAAATATCCTGAACAGACATTTTGGTGAATATGCAGACACATTACTTCTGACCCATTGCATCTATCTTTACCAGGGTTGAATAAAGAATATAACAGAACACTGGCAAGGCTAATCCCAGAACCAGTCGCTTTTGCTTCAAAAGATCTCCAGTCTAAGCCTGTCTTCTGTAACAAGAAGTCAGAATACACAGCAGGAGTAATCATGACTTTGTAAGTACAATTTCTCCGAATAATGCAATGTTTGCTTGATGCACTCATAAACTCTTTGTAAAATCTTTGATCAAAGATTACCGTGTTAATTTGTGATTACAGTTTTTATGAAAGCCTGACACTGTTCATAATCTTTGGACTCCTAATTTGTTTAGTTTTGCAAAAGCTATGCTCAATTTTTTAAAGTGCTAGAAGCAATTTTTTTTGCATAATTCTACTCTCCAATATGTAAATAAACTGATTGTAAATGCTAAAGTTCTCCAAAATGAAAATTTAGTCGTTGGCAAAAAACGGTCAGGAGACTGGGACACGTTTATTGTGCAATTTCATCTCGTGACAAAGTGTTGTGGACAGAATTGATCAATATTAGAAGGGTTTCTGAAGCAAACCATGTCGAGTGATTCTGAATTGAGTGCTTTCTCTGAATCTTCAAACGATGACAAAGATACTGATGTTTAGGAGGAGGAAGAATGTTGAACTCTCAAATATATTGAAAAACTGATTTTGCTTTTTGATATGCACTTAAAGCTGATTTAAGTTAACTGCTCAACTTTGTGTGCTCCTTTTCCATGTCTCATTGAAAAAATACTTAAGCCCATGCCATCTACTACAACTTAACATTGAACCAGGTGAGAAAATATTCAAAGTATTTAATGGACTGAGTGCACTTGCATCACTGACGAACTGTTCAGTGCTGTGTGATTTCTTTAATATACTGCGGTAAAATATATTTCTCTGCCCAAAAATGAGAACCTCTCTACATTTATAATGCATCTGTTTGAAAGGAACTTTCAAAGGAATACATTAAGACCCCTGATATTGTTTTTATTATCAATTTGCACAGGATATTGTGTGGTTTAATCCTATTCCTCTGCCTTGTTGGGACAATTATTGACGTTGTTGTGAACTTTAGAAAGTCACACTCCTCAGCTGTTAACAAAAGTGATGGATTCATGCCTATCAGAAATGTGTCCATAGTAGCTGATCACAACCAGGCTCCTCACGTTCAAAATTCGTTGGCAAAGAGTGATCCTGACAGTGACAAGACAAATCTACTCCAATCCTCCCATGATGTGAACTTTAGTGCAAGTATAAGTTTCTCAAACTTTCACCAGGAGCCAGCTAGACCAAGTGAGTGTGATTTGGATCTTAAATTAATTGATCTGGTTCTTAAGGAACTAGTACTGACTGCTCATAGAATTGATTGAAATCTTCTCACAGAAAAACTCAGAAGAATCAGAGATGCTTTGAAAAAACAGTGGCTGTGCATGGATGGGCAAATTGGAGTTCATATATACCATACTTATAAAACATTGGTCCTAAGTTTTTCAAGTTTATATTAATTTTGTTGAAAGTGTCATTTGTAATGCTGGAAAATAATCATTCCAGTTTGTTATGTGGCTGTGATTTTGCAAATAGAAACCAATATAGAACACATGAGCTATTTAAATGTAACAATTTAACCAATCAGCATACATGTTTTCTTGGGACTGTTTTCTAATATGAAAATATCTTCATAGTTTAAGAATTACCTCACCTGAGTGACAATGCCTATTTAAGCATACTGGAAAATTTTTATTTTGGAATTTTAGGGTGCTATGAGTTGGCCGAGACAAAATAACATCTCTAGTTAAACAAATGGTGAGATGTAAGATTCCTTACTAAAATTGTTGTTTTGTTCATGTTTTAATACAGATATGGTGGTAAAATTCTTTTTGTGTTTCTCTTTAATTCAAAACACGAGGCTTATTATGGATACCAAAGTTCCTTCAACTGCCATAACCTCCATCAATGGTATGAGAGTGCTAAGCATGTGGTGGGTCATCCTGGGACATACATACTCCATACAAACATTGGCAATACCACTCAGTAAGTACTCACGTATAGTAAACTTAATAAATCAAAGCTGACAACTAAGACAGATCTATGTAGATAGGGTGTGTCTGAACTACTAAACTAATACTAAAGAAGGCAAAAG
Organism: Platygyra sinensis; assembly: GCA_019787425.1. Classification (NCBI taxonomy): domain Eukaryota; kingdom Metazoa; phylum Cnidaria; class Anthozoa; order Scleractinia; family Merulinidae; genus Platygyra; species Platygyra sinensis. The sequence continues at coordinate 18,820 of JAHPZR010039317.1, read as the reverse complement.
ACATGTACATTATGGTCTTATTTCTCACTATATAATTTTTCCTCACTTTGTTGTAGGTAATTTGTTGTTAGCTTATGACATTATTCACCGTTTCACGTTTCAAACTGTTGGCAATGCAACCTTTTCAGTTGACAGTTTCTTTTTCCTAAGGTGGGTGCTTTACTTTTTTTCATTGTGCACAGTCTCAGCAGCCTTAGTGCTGTTGCCATAGCATCTCTTTCGGCTCCAGTCTCTTTTTGTCGAAAAAACGAATCCTCCATTTTCAACCTCTTAAGTGAGACAAAGGGTCCTACATGAAAGATGCATAGTTCCCATGTTGTTGTAACTTCCATTGATAGATTGTGTAGGGTAGATGGATCTTGTTTTCAGACAAAAACTGGGATTTTCAGTTTTTATTAAAACAACACCAGTGGCAAAACTGTTGTCATGGCAATGGTGCTAAGGGTGTCATTTTGTTTCTTTTGTGATGGAGAATTATGGTACCAAGTTTCAAGGACACTGCTTTAATATTTCTAGAGATATTGTTTATTCAGTATTTTACAATTTTTTGCTGCAAACAATATGACGTCATCACTGATCTAATTTGCATAATAGAAAAACGTTAATATCTCTGAAACGAAAAAAGATATTTCAAAAAGAAAAACGCCATTCTTCTGTATTTTGAAAGGACTTTCAAATAAGCAGAAATTATTTTTCACTTCATATGCACTTTAATGGCAAGAATATTCATAACCATCGTTTATATGCTATAAAATTTACATAATTACTGTTGTGGAAAATATGAATGTTCAGATTCAAATGTTTACTAGTTATTACATAGCAACGCTTTGTTTCTGTGGTAGCAGGAAGATTCAAGTTCGTTGCTTGTTTTAAGTGATTTTAGATCACGTTGACAGATGAATTTTTCTCTAAGCCAGAGATTACATCTTCTGCCGCTCATATCTTTTTACATAAAACAATTTTTACTTCTGATATTTGCTTACCAACAACAGTGCTCCTTTAAATTGTATTTTGTAATAACTCAATTCTTAGTCTGCCTATGTAGTAAATTCACTCATCTCCTACTGTATCTAATTTGTGTACTACATACTGCTTTTGTTGTTCAAATCTTCTGATTTTCTGACACTAAACTTTATCAACAGTGGTCTTTTAGTTGCTTATTTGTCACTGCGTCGTATGGAGAAGAAAAATGGAGAACTTCCACTCTTCAAGTACTATTTTCATCGTTTTTGGAGGTAGGTTTTACTTTTTCCTGATGTTTTCCCCTTATAAAAAGGTTTAAATAAATTTTTGCTAATAGATTGTTGAAACAAAGAAATCACCCTTCACTACACAAACTTCACTATACATGTATATAGTCTTCTTGATTGCTTTTGATATGCATCTACTGGTGTTCTGCTCAAGTAACAGCATGTTTACCTTTTCTTGGTTGGAATAATGCTGCCAAATTGACCAGAAAAACTTCTGCACTCAGTCATTGCATAAGATTAAAACACAAGGGCTAGGACATCCTAATTATATACACTATTCCAAGAAGCATTTGAATACACATTACCAATCAAACTCTCTATCAAAATTACATAATTTCTCTCTCTTTTTTAAACAGGTTAACCCCAACTTACATGTTTGTTTTGCTGTTTTTTCACCAAATGACGGGATTTCTTGGTGAGGGCCCTTTTTGGTATGAAGTGCAAACTGAAACACAGTGTAGTAAATACTGGTGGACAAATCTACTGTATATCAACAGTTTTTATCCCACTTCTTTTGGAACATCGGTGAGTTTTTTGAAGTAAAAATTATAATCAATAATTGCAAGATTAATTGAATTCATACTCTAAGATAAATGTTGCTTGACCACAAAAAGCAGAATTGGGAGGGGAAGAAATTAACTGAGTAGGCTGGTAAGACAACAGAATTTTAGCATGTGGAGGGAAGATCAACATAGAAAAGAAAGACAGAAAACAATGTGTCTAAACTTCTAACTTGGGTGTTTTAAGGTTGCATTGCGCATCCCTACTGCGCATGATTTTCGCATCATTAGCGTGCCCACAACTGGGTGTATTTTGGCCAAGGCAAGGACTTCAAGCTAACCACAGAACTGTCCAAAAAAGTGCAATATTCCCGCAACCAAGCAATCAAAAACAGCTTAAATGAAGCAATACTACTTGTTTCAATAATTGAATGGCTTGGTGCAAGACAGTCGTGAGTGACTTTTTCGGGTAAAATTTTTTTTCCTTCAAAAGTGCCTGAATTTTTGCATGTGCTTTTCAGTTTAGTAGAAAAACATTCTCCTGTATCTTTTTTTTGGCTGAAATGCTCTTGTTCCGCTTTGTAATGCATTCATTGTGCACGCTTCGATATTTTGACTTTATTTTTCTCAGAAGCAAAGTGCAAACCAGCCAAAAAAAATATACGGGAATGTTTTACTACTTAATTGAAAAGCACATGCAAAAATTCAGGCACTTTTGAAGGAAAAAAAATTTTACCCAAAAAAGTCACTTACGCCTGTCTTGCACCAAGCCATTCAATTGATGTTCTGCTTTCAAGATAAAACTTTACATCTTCTAAGTAACCAAGACTTAATTCTGTATGAAGGTGATTTGAATTTTTAGCATGCAACCAGTAAAAGTACCCCATTTTAAGAGACCTCTGAAGCGTAAACAAGCACGGTGACCCCATTTTTTTATTGCCTCTTTTAATGCGTTAATTACGCCAAGTTCCGAAAAAAGTTAGATAGTAGAACAATTTCAAGGGAATTGCCTTAAATTGTATATATAAGTAAGTGACCACCTCTCCTCAGTGACCAGTTTTGCAAAGTACCAAAAGTTTCCCAGTCAAATCACTATAATTCGAACCTGTTGTAACTGACCTCCTCTTGTTAGTGACCCAAGCCATTTTTATTTCTAAAAGTTTGAAATCTAAGTGACTATGTTTTCGTAAAAAGAGCAGATATTAAGGTGTTATAATGTTATCACATTCCTTGCTGGTAGTACAAGAGACAAAATTTCTCATTGGGAAGTAACAGGATTTTTTGCACAAAATTGACTTTTTACATGAATACAACATTTAAAAATCCAAGGAAAAATGTACATACACTGTACTCTATCAATCTTAAGAGAGACAACCTTTTAAAAATGTCTTATAATTACCAAAAGTTAGAACTGATTTACTGTTCACTGAAGGACAGCATGTAAATCACCAGCAATATAATAGGACTGTGAAATTTAAAGCTAGTGGTCACTTATGGGAGGTTTAACTGTATGTCTATTGTATATTTACTAATTTGTGTGTTATATTGTATATTTGCTCTATAGTGTATGGGCTGGGCCTGGTACCTAGCTAATGATATGCAGTTCTACATCATTGCTCCTGCCATCCTTTTCACAACATACAGGTATAGCCGGGTGGTAGCGGAAGGGGCAGCATTGCCACCTTATTTTGACTATTTACTTTATTGTAGACTGAGTTCTTGATATATACATCGAAAGATGGCTATGTATACAATAGACCATGACATGACTGATGACACCTATACCAACTTGATGCAAAATGGTGGGTTATCAAGCATTTCTTTATAGCTTACAAGCAACAATGTCTGCTTTCTGACTGGCTAAGAACACATCAGTTTGCCCTAAACTTAGAGTAGAAATACTGTCTTTGTGCAAGTTGCAATTCTTTCCCTGACTCATGTTCCAGCTACATGACCCATAATGTGTAGAGCTTATGAAGTCGCTACACATGTTGCAGCAACATGTCTCCTCATTTAGGGCCACAATAATATTCACTTGTCACTCTCATTAATTTTGTTTCTAGGTTTCGCCTGCCAGGACTACTTGCAATTACTGGCGTGTTGGCAGGTAGCAGTTTTATCACAACAGCTGTCCTCTATGCTCATTATGACCTCGATGCTGTATCTCTAGGGAAAGAGTAAGAAACATCTTTTTTTTACCTTTTAAAGGCCCATAACCTAATTTGTTTTACTTTCTAACTTGAAAGCATACATCACCAATAGAAATTTTGCTAGAAAACAAAAAGGTGAAAGAAGAAGCAAAAAAAGAAACAGTATTGTACATTTGGTAATCATGTTATGCATATAAATATACAAACATGCATTAAAAGATGGGTCACTGTGCTCTTGTTTTTACACAACATGCATTACCGTTTTGATAAGGTGTTTCTTAGGAACTCGAGTAATCCGAGAGAGAACTGTAATTTCTGGAAAAAAAATCATTACATTTAAATAATGGAGGCAATTAACAAAAGAGACTTTGATCTTATATTGAAAGCTATTTTAGCTGAAAAGCAATAATTAATCCATTGTCTCCCGTGTCGCCTGTAACTGGCCTTGACGAACATTGGCCTTTGTTCCACTTCTGACACCATCACCTTTGACCGCTGCTTTGACCAAAATTGGCATCATATACACTCAAGTTCTGCAGGAGGAAAAGGTCTTTCCAATGATACCCATATCAGAGTGATTGGCTCAATGGAGCCTAAGATAAGCTCGAAAATGGACAGACATTTCAGTGAAAAACGCGGAGTAACATTTCCTGCAACAACACCATTCCATGATAAAAATTGCCCGTCTGCATGATGCTATCCCAGAAATTTTTAAACTGGAAGCAAGCCCAGTAGCAGGTAAATGACTGCAGCAAAAAGATTTGTATTTCTGTGCATGCTCGAACAAAAATTAAAGCGAAAAACGCGGTACTAGTGAAAAGAAAGGGATGCTGCCATGTTGCAAATGCCTTTTTGAGAAGATTGGAGCTAATTTGGCCCATATCCAGCCTAAAAATCTCCAAAATGTACAAAAATGCGTTTTTGGCAAAAAGCTCCCAGAGTTCATTGGTCAAGGTTAAGCAACAGTTCGCTGTATTTTTTTAAAGTCGGGTTCTTTACAGCATACAAATAAAAATATCTCAAAGCAGAAATTTTACCTAAAGTAAGTTGAAATGTTAGAAGTTCTCCTTGTTAAAGTATTTTAAACTTTTTCTTTTATTGTAAAGTGTTAACCTAAAACGAGAATATTGAACTTAGAAAAGATGTTCACCTCAGAATAGAATAGATATGCAAAACAGTTCAGAATTTTATCCTGACTGTAAACGTTTTTCTTTTGCTGGGTTCTTAGTACTTAAGATTGTTCATTGCCAGTTATGTTTTTTTTTTTTTTCATATGTAATGGCAGAACCTAAAAGTGCATAATTCACTCTGGTTAGGAGAAATCTTAATTTAGTACCACAAGTAAGGTGAGAATTATTATTTTGTCTATGTTGTTGCAGGCCTGCTGGTGTTGATTCCTCGTCTCTCATATATGTCAAGCCTTATTGTCGCATTGCTCCGTACCTTGTTGGTATGGTGTTGGGTTACTTACTTATTCACTCAAAGGACTGGAGGCTACCCACCAAGGTAACGAGATCATATAACTAACTAGTTTAGCCAGAGCTATGAAAGTGCTGCGGAAATTTGGATGAAGTTTGCAAATATGGAAAAGGGTTTTCGGGAATATCTCCGGGTGCTGGTTCACCATCAAAGGACTGTTTCTTTCGTTTGATGCGTTTATTTCTCTTCTAATCTCTATACAATGTTTCACTCTCAATGTCTCTTCCGGTCTGAATTCAAAGTCTTACATCAATGGCTTATACGTGTCATAGAATTTAATTACAACAATACTGCGGTTATATTCTCGAGTCGCTAAATCCTATTGTATTTCATATCCCTAAAATTAGCTTACAACTATCCTTTGTTACTCTAAATATAATTAAATCAGTATGTGATCTATCGCTTTGCGCACTCTGTTCCTATAAGCGTCACGCTATGGCATAAGCAATTCGAGTTGCGTGATATAGCAAATTAACTATTATCAGACAGAGGGATTGTATAGAGCTTGTGCAGAAATGGTTGTCATTCACTTATTTTGTTTTTGGTCAAATCCCTGAAATTGCTATAAATCAAAATCTTGCTCAGTGATCCCCATTATTTATTATTGAATACATTTCCCGTTATATTAATTAATGAATGGTGACATGCTGAAAATTTGCATTTCAGTAAGTTCTATAGTAACTGAAATCAAGTGTACTAAAATTTTTTAGTATAAATTTACCGTAGTCTATTGTGAATCCGTGAATTTGATTGGCTATATTACCGTCGACTATCTGCTGATAGTCAACAGTTACGCATTACTGCACATCGCGCGTCACGTTTGAACCTGATGTAACATAATAAAACAGTTCTTTTCTACGCGTTACTTGACTTTTTTTTCTTTTTATGCAATGAGACTACGGTAAATTTATACTAAAACAATTAGACTACTCGCCCTCGTTTTCTACAAGCGATAGTCAACTCGGCTGCGCCTCGTTGACTATCTGCTCGTAGAAAACTCGGGCTCGTACTCTAATTGTTAAAGAGACAACAAGCTGTACAGTTGTAGTTCAAAAATCTGAAACGTATCCAGCACAGCAAGATAACCACCATAACGTCAGTTTCTGAAAGAAATATTGACACAATAAGGTTAATAAGGTGAAAGATTTCATTAGCAAAATTAACTGATTTTGTATGATTATACAAAGGACTGAAAAAATTTTATTGGCAAACAAAAAGCACATGGCAACCTCTGCACAAGTGTAAAACAAAAAACCACCGAAAGAAGTTTTAAAAAAATATCGAATGTAGCCGAGGTGCGAAACTCGGCAAGAAGCACATGGCAGCTACAGGAGTAAACGACAAAGCGAAAAACCACTTAAACTGCGTTCAATTTTTTGTGAGAATACGTGACCGCTTGTACGAAAATAAATATTATTGCATTTTCTTTCACGCCCGTCCGCTGAAAGATCCGAGCCGCCAGAGTTATTCGTAATAACGGCAGACGACAGAACTATCGAAAAGCTTACAGTGTATAAACTTATCTGCGGCGAACTTGGTATTATCGACAGTGTAACTTAAACACGGCAAACTTGATATCAACCAGTATTAACGACATATATCTACTTTAACACTGCAATGAAATGGTCATCGTGCACTAGCACTCACCTGAACCGGCGTCGAAACTCAAAAACGAGGATGACAGTGGAGACCTTCTTTATATTTGTTGTCCTTGTCTCGAGTACAACACGAACGTGGAGACGAGAGTACCAGGCGTTACGACCTCCAGCAAGGCTTGTGGCGAGAGCGAGTGCTGGGCGCTGCTTCGCTAAACATTAACTTTTCGCAGTGCATTCTGGTCCATTGAAAGCGAGGCTCTTCTACAGCGCAGAGCATTATGGTCCACTGAAAGCGAGGCTAAAAACCACAGCGAAATCTCAAATTTTCCTACCTTTCTTTTATATTTAGACTAGTGTAGCCAGAGCTATGAAAGTGCTGCGGAAATTTGGATGAAGTTTGCAAATATGGAAAAGGGTTTTCGGGAATATATCCGGGCGCTGGTTCACCATCAAAGGACTGTATCTTTCGTTTGATGCGTTTATTTCTCTTCTAATCTCTATACAATGTTTCACTCTCAATCTCTATTCCGTTCTGAATTCAAGTGTCTTACATCAGTGGCTTATACGTGCCATGGAGTTTAATTACAACAACACTGCGGTTATATTCTTGAGTCGCTAAACCCTATTGTATTTCATATCCCTAAAATTAGCTTACAACTATCCTTTGTTACTCTAAATATAATTAAATCAGTACGTGATCTATCGCTTTGCGCACTCTGGTCCTTTTAGCGTCACGCTATGGCATAAGCAATTCGAGTTGAGTGACATAGCAAATTAACTATTATCAGACAAGAGGGATTGTAGAGAGCTTGTGCAGAAATGCATGTCATTCATTTATTTTGTTTTTGGTCAAGTCCCTGAAATTGCTATAAATCAAAATCTTGCTCAGTGACCCCCATTATCTATTATTGAATACATTTCCCGTTATATTACTGATGAATGTTGACATTCTGAAAATTTGCATTTCAGTAAGTTCTATAGTAACTAAGTGTGCTAAAATTTTAGTGACAACAAGCTGTACAGTTGTAGTTCAAAAAAACTGAAACGCGACCAGCACAGCAAGATAACCACTATAACGTCCGTTTCTGAAAGAAATATTGACACAATAAGGTTAATAAGGTCAAAGATTTCATTAACAAAATTAACTGATTTTGTGTGATTATACAAAGGACCGAAAAAATTTTATTGGCGAACAAAAAGCACATGGCAACCTCTGCACAAGTGTAAAACAAAAAATCACCGAAAGAAGTTTAAAAAATATATCGAATGTAGGCGAGGTGCGAAATTCGGCAATTGATGAACTATTTTCTGATTTTTTCGCCATCAAGTTTACTTCTTGAAAACTTCACCCACTTGAAAGTGTGGCCACATTTAGTGTAAACTAATATATCAGTGGATAGCAAAGACGATGCAACCAATATTTCAATATCAGTTCCTCCAACACCACTTTGTGCCATACCAGTTGTGTAAAAATAACAGTTCAATGATGTTTTGATGCAAGGCGTTAAAAACCTGTCAATGTGTTTCATATGATCTACAATTTTCTCTCTTATGTTAGCATGATATCTCTGTCTACCAGTTATAGCATAAGAAAGTGCTCGAAATAAACAATTTCTATCATCTGCTATACGAAACATTTGTGTTGGTTTTCCAAGTTCCTTAACAGATTTTTTACAATGCTTAACAACCAAGGGAAGTTTAATTTTTGAACACAAAAAAGATTGTGATGTTTCACTCAAGGGACTAAAAGTAAACAAACTGGAAGGCATTGGTCCAATTTTGTTGAAATCAGAGGTAGGGCCTGGGTTAGTTTCAACATCATCTGAAAGGCGAATCAATTCGG
>JAHPZR010039313.1:2500-12997 GCA_019787425.1 Platygyra sinensis | reverse complement strand
AGGCTGGGTAGTACTCCTGCGAGGTTCGCTAAGTGGCCAAGTGAGTGGTCTGTGTCTGGCTGGGTTTATATAATGAATAAACAAGATGAAGGACTTTTCTGAGAGTCTAGGTAAAAGGCAGTAGTATCGAAATGAAGACCCCGCAAACGAAGAACCGAAGACCTAAGACCTACGAAAATGAAGACCCCCTACTAAAACAAAGACCCCCTACAAAAACGAAGACCCACTAAGAAAATTAAGACCTACGAAACGAAGACCTCCTACAAAACGAAGACCCTTTTATTTTTTGGCGAAACTGAATAATTTTGTAGGAAACGAAGTATTTTTAATATAACTCTTCTCAGCACAAAGCTGATGAATAACAGCGGTCATGTGGAAATAGACAAGCCTACTTATAATGAAATTATTTCAATGCTTTCTTTTATGTCGATGTAACCTGTGATCACACCCTCCTTCCCTGTATTTGGCCAAAAATGGCCAAAAAAAGCTCCCTCTTTTCTTGGAAAGGGCAGCCCTCCAGAGAATAGATTGACTCTGAATTACCAGAATTTCGATGGGTGTAGCTCTGCAACAAGGAAGACATCAAAACAGGCAGCTTTGGAGCCGTTTCACTACCAAAAGTCATTGAGGAAGTCGTCGTTATCAAAAAGTGCTTCGGCAAAACACATAAGAGAAGCGTTTGTTTCTCAAAGAAGCCAAAATCCGACCTATCCACTCATCACATAGTCTGAATGAAAGGGTTTTGCAGAAATCCATTAGCCATGATGCCGGAGTAAATCTTGGGCTTTTTGGTGTAAATTAACATCATCTAAGCTCTTTGCGGGATTTCCTGAAACTTGATTTGTCTCAAGCGACGGGCAGTATGTGTTGGATTCTCATGTTTACAAAGAAAATAGCTGATGGAGCATGTTGTCTTGGTGTTACCCTGGTTCCAGAGGTTTTCTGGATTTTTCTCCGCGACTCGCATTCGCCACTCTTGACTATGGTTTTCTCATCTCAAACAGAGAAAAATCAAGAAAAAACTGCAACCAGGGTACCTTGGTGTCAAGTATCTTCATGAAAATGATATCATCCATCGTGACTTGAAACCAGGAAATGCTGCTGCCCTTTCAAATTTGATGCATAACACACATTGACATGAAAGAAAACTTTACAAATGTTGAAATAATTCCATTATTAGCAATTATTGAATGAGACCGAGTAGGAAAAGAAGAATTCTGGCAGATCAAGCTAGCTGCTATTCACCAAAGCCAATGGCCGAGGTGGATAACATCCTCGAGATTTGTAGAATTCTTCATATCTTACCAAAGCTTAATTTAATAATTGCTTTAATATTTATTTAAAATAGTTTCAGTTTCTTTATTTCGATTGAACTCGTTACGAAGAGCAACCATTACATGTCTTACATTTGTGTTAGTATTTAATTTTATTGATTTTCCATATGATGATAGATCTAGATCTCAAATCCTTCTTAATGTCTATTTTCAGGCTTGGTCTATATATATTTGGATGAACCGCTATTATTCATCAGTTCTGGCCGAGAAGAGTTATATTGAAATTATTTCGTTTCCTACAAAAAATAAAGGGGTCTTCATTTTCGTAGGTCTTCATTTCATAGGGGTCTTCGTTTTCGCAGGTCTTTGTTTTCGTAGGGGGTCTTCGTTTTCGGGGTCTTCGTTTTCTATACTACCGGTAAAAGGCTGAGAAAAATCTAGGAAGATCGAGACACACAAGTTGTAGTTGGAAACATTATAGGCATCACAAATTATCGTGACCTTTTGTTGAAAATTCGCTTCCATCGAAAAGCCAAGAAAAGTCGCTAATTTCAGTTAAATACGCTTGCATTACTTTTGCACAATACTGCACTATTTCAAGACTGTAAAGAAGTAGCCACTTCTTTATCAGATGTTTTGGCCTATTTTTTGAGGCAATTATTGATTTAGCAAGGAATAATAACACGTGAACTTTAAAGTACCAAATTTTGTCATGCAATTGAGTTGCTTTCAAAACATATTTTGTTTGCCTCAACTAGTGTCAGTATGTGTGTGCAAGTGTCTGCACAAATTGTTGAGGTTTTGAGCATATACTCTGCATCCATTTAGTTTTAACCCTTTATTAAAGTTGCTGTTGTTGTAGGATAAATGTGTTAATATATTATTACACAAATGCAACGAAAGCAAACACTGAAATAATAGAAGGCTTTTAATCAGTCGTACACTCGTGTTTGACAAGGGTTCACAAACAGAATTCACCAGAATATTTATAGTTTATACAGTATATGGAGCTAACAACTCTGCGGAAAGAGAAACACTTTATTTTCTCTTGCTAAGTATTAATGTAGGACATGTGTCTAAAACAATTTGCCATATCATGTGATGTTATGTGGTCTACAGCTTCATGAGCAGCAAGTTCAATGTTCTCATTTGTTAGATCCCAAAGATGATAATGCATCATGCTCCTCATTTTGTTAAAAACGAACTCTGCAGGATTAAAATCCAGAGAATAAGTTGGTGTGTAGACAAGCTCAATGTTTCTCTTATTTGACCATTCTTGTAATGCTTCCCCACCAGCAAAATTGTGAATAGTCCAGTTATCCATCACAGCAATGTCCCCTACTTGAAGCGCAGGTCTTGCAGTTTCTATGTTGGCTGCACTTCCTGCTTCACAGAAGAAGCGAAGAAATTGTATAGTGACTGATGCACCATGTACTGTATTCATATATTCTACCCCATGTAGCCCAGCTAATAGGTAAACTGTTATGTTAGCTGAACTGTGAAAACACAAGAGTTCAATGCATCTTCCTCCAACTGGTGCATGACCATATAAATGAAATGGTAACTTCAAACCACATTCTTCACAGAATTTGAGTTTAAAAGTATCTTTGGCATGGAGATAATATGTGAACATTTGAGTGTAGGCCATATTCTCCACAGTAAATCTTTCTTTGGCAGCAGTGCTGATATTTTCAGGAGCATTTTTAACCAGACAACATATTATTGTTCAAGGCACGTGAAATTGCCAACCTTAAGGTTCCCTTTGGAATGTCACCAAATTGTAAGTCACCTAATAATTCATAATAATTAAAAATTTATAACGCGCCTTTTCCATGCAAATATGATCAAAAGCGCGTAACAATTGATACTTAAAAATATTGTTAACAAAAACAAGAGTAAAAAAAAAATAAATAATCATAAGAATTAAGCATTACATATCAAAAGCTAATTTAAAAAGATGCGTCTTAAGTACAGATTTAAAATGTTCAAAATTGTCCACAAGGCGGATATGTAGGGGCAGACTGTTCCAAAATTACTGTTTTTTCCACCTCCGTGACGGCGTGGCTCAGTGGTACGTTCCATATGGACACACTGCCAAATATTTCTCACACTGGTTCTTACTTTAAAAGCATTTGCCACATCTGAAAATTTGCCTGGAAAGTAGCCAGTGTTGATATCCCCACCATTCCTAACTATTTCATGTACTATTAATTTTCGCAAATCTTGTGAAAGGGCACAACCACTGACGAAAGTCCTTCCTTTCGAATTTATTTTTCCATGTTAGTCGCCGCTTTGTCATTGGTGCGCTTAACTAATGCATGACATTGATACCGCGAGATGTTTCCAATGGAAACAAGCGCTGTTACCAATGACAACATCAGGGTTTTAACGGTAAAACTTGGGAGGCAAACTTGCCTTGTGCCACGCTCAATCGTGAAGCATAGTAAAGTAATTAGGGGAGTGTATGAAGTTGATTTTCCGCCCTTTGTTCCACGAGGAACCCAATGGTCTAACTAACTACTAACTAACTATGAAGTTGATTTCTTCATAGATGGCAAAATCTGACACAACCCATCCTCGCTAAGATTATTTTCCAACTTAACAACATGACCAGATTTTACGAAGTAATATCCTTTTATTAAAATTTTGGTGGTAGAAATTCCTTTTATTGACCCAACACTTTCATATCTGATTATAGTCACAAAAACTGGAAATTCAAAGACATACAACAAACCATTCTCGACCATCAAGTGGAGACATATTTAAGCAGTGCAGACCTTATAGTAACGTCAGCAACAAATGGACATTTATGTCTTTTTGAGAAGTTTGTAATCAGCTGTAAGAAGAATTTGTGCAGTCTAAACAAACGAAACGAACTGGGCAAGTTCGTGCCCCCACAGGAAACAGACACTTACTAAAAAACTTTGTTATAAAGTAACGCAATCTTTGTAACACGCACATTTGTATGATGAAGTTTTTAATTTGTAATTTCATATACACATTTTGTTTTTACCATCTCATAGCAACTGTTGTTAAATGTTTTTGTATCTCATTAGCAACCTTAAGTTCGCTTTTAATTGCCAGTTCTTGTAGATTTAAACGGTCCATTCGTTTATTGGGGGGACCTGATGAGTGTGGTTCGTTTCTATCGACCCATACCGAAAACAGTGTTTGAGGCAATCAAACGATGAACTGGAAATTTTACTACCATTGTTTACCTCATTATTATCACGGCCTCCTCTCAGAGTTTGAAGCACTGCTCTTAAAATTTATGCTATTCAAGTTCAAGAAGTATATGATATATATATATAAATTTATCAATCCTGACTACTATCCCTGCAAAAAGGTTAGTAGGTGTGTTTTTCAGTAAGCGGTTGGGGGCTAGAGTAGAACTTATTTCCCTGTAATCATGTATTCCTTGACATTTGCAATGTTATCTACAACACTGAATAAGTCTCCCTGACTGAGTTAAAATGTGATGAGAAAGGCCCTCGAGTTTGATGACTGGACAGGAAAAACTTTGGCAGGAGTAAGAGTGTGTGGCAGTTACTGTACAGCTCTGTAAACTTGGACTCAGCAAACAGCAAAACTTTCTGAACAATAAATTCTTTTGGAAATTACCCAATTTCTGTGGGGAACACAAGCTGCAAGCACACTAATGATGTTGCCTGACCTCTGTGACTGCAACTACCAGATACGGTTAATGCATTTACCCTGGGACATGAGCTGAGGTTTCAGGGAGGTCCTTTGGTGGAGAAGCAAACAAAATTAAATCAATCTCTTAACAAACCACCTTTCTGTTACCCATGGTCTTTAAAAGTATTCCGGTTAGGTACTGGGTTTCTCTAAGAAACTATTGCATGACCTCATTCCTCATGAATTAATGATTTATTTTTCATTGAAAGTGTTCTTGGATGCTTCCTTAATTCTCGTCACCTTCTGTGAGGGTTCAACAACTATCATGACAGCTTACAGGGCAGAGGTGCTTATTGAAATCTCAAGTGTCATGAATAGGGTGCTTCTTTAGAGACAACGGGATGCCTTCAATGGAGATTAGGAGGGCTTTTTTATACTAAAGAATATGCAATACGATAAAATTATAAAAATCTTAAAGGTAACAAGAGGTTTTCTAAGCACAAAAGGCAACAGAGAATTAGAGGGATCTAAGAGTGGGTTCGTTTGGTATATTCCGGAATAAGAATATATTCCGGAATGTATTCCGGCTATTCTGCACGTATTCCGGAATGAGAATAGCTCCCAATCAAACGCTTACTTGCATTATTCTTATTATTCTTATTCCGTATTGATCCCAAACGTACACGTCCTAAATTTACAAAGGTGAATTTAGTGTTACAGAATGGAATTTCGCCTTACCAAATTTTGTGTTACAGAATAGAATTTGATGTCACTGAATTCAGTGTAACGGGACAGAATTTGATTTTTTCCATATTGAAATCTACAGAATAGAATTTAGGGCTACTGAATTTGGCGTCCATTGGTTAAATTTGGTGCATGTACAGAGAAATTAATAGTCCACAATTTAGTTGGACAGACAAAAATAAATGAGTTAATTTTGGGGGGGGATCACACGCAATAGAATCTGGTATTGCACAGATGTCCAACAGCCCTCTAAAGGCCCACCATCAAGCCAATGGCACTTGATGCTTTACCAAATATACTTTCGGCTGCAGTCTTGGCCTTCTGTTGTGCCTCTATTCCATTTGGGCTTCACTTCCCCTCTAGGTATGGAATTAGGACTAGGGATCCAAGCACCTTGAATAGATGATAAAAAATTATAATTACATGACTACTATTAATATTGTTTCCCTCATTTGACATTGTATATTTACATCCAAAAAATGAGACATTTATGTTAATTAGAAGATTCCTTTTCAGTTTTGCACAGTCAAGGAAATTTAATCATACAATTGGATTAACCAAGAATTGTGCAGTTGATAACCTAGGCTAATGACTAGAACAAAGCACAAATCGACAATAACAATTATGGAACAATGTGTTTCATGTCAAAACAAGTCAGTCTGACAAAAGTTAACTCAATCCTGCAAAAATTGAAAATCTGCCCTGAAAGCGATATATGCCCTATGCAGCCTTTTTGTACAAATGCCTCCAATTATCAAAACTGAAAGCAAGACACAAATGTGGAAATCTGGTATTTTCTTTTTGATTAACAAAATACATATTTGGTAAAGAGGTTGTGTAAAAATAACATTTTCCAACCTGTATTTGAAAATTTGTTTTCAGTATGGAAATCTAAGTTGAAACTACTATACATGTAATTTTACAAACTGTAGACAAGTATGGAAACTAAATGAATTTGGATTTCCTATTGAACCAAAAAATGAACAGCTGGAAATCATGTATTTTGTTTCTGGACAAAGTAACATACTTGGGAAATAGTGAAGTCCCTGTGCAAATTTAATTTTCCAAGTTAAGATTGGAAATGACATTTCCGTGGTTGTTTTTGGTATGGCTAACTAAAATGGGGTATTTTATCCAACAATTTTTCATGCAAAACCTAAACATGGAAACTAAATGAATATGGATTTCCTATTTTACAAATAAAATAGATATACGAAATTGGGTATTTTTTCCAGTGATTAGAAGGACAATGTTTTTGTTCAATATAGCAGAACCTTCAGATGTTAGCAGGAAAGAGATCTCCTGAAGAATGCAAGTGTTGAATGTCAAGACGCTGGCTGCAGTGTAGAGGACGTCAAACTATGAGGAAAAGGCAGCGCTTGTTCAAAGGTAAAAAGATAGAGTTCGATGAATCTTTGTCAAACAGAATTATTCTATGGTTAAGTAAAACCTTTTTTCAGGTTCAAGGATATATGAAAGTCAGCTGTAAACTAATTGACCCAGATGAAGGAGTAAGCTTGGCAAAAGAGTAAGTCTGGCTTGGACTGTGTGAAAATATCAGCCCAAAATCTCTGGATAAATTTCCTGCAGAAGGATATAACAATGACCTTTGAGATGTTCCAGTTGTGGACTATAATAAGATATGAAAGTGTGTCAAGAAAAGGAATTTCTACCACCAAAATTTTAATAAAAGGATATTACTTCGTAAAATCTGGTCATGTTGTTAAGTTGGAAAATAATCTTAGCGAGGATGGGTTGTGTCAGATTTTGCCATCTATGAAGAAATCAACTTCATAGTTAGTTAGTAGTTAGTTAGACCATTGGGTTCCTCGTGGAACAAAGGGCGGAAAATCAACTTCATACACTCCCCTAATTACTTTACTATGCTTCACGATTGAGCGTGGCACAAGGCAAGTTTGCCTCCCAAGTTTTACCGTTAAAACCCTGATGTTGTCATTGGTAACAGCGCTTGTTTCCATTGGAAACATCTCGCGGTATCAATGTCATGCATTAGTTAAGCGCACCAATGACAAAGCGGCGACTAACATGGAAAAATAAATTCGAAAGGAAGGACTTTCGTCAGTGGTTGTGCCCTTTCACAAGATTTGCGAAAATTAATAGTACATGAAATAGTTAGGAATGGTGGGGATATCAACACTGGCTACTTTCCAGGCAAATTTTCAGATGTGGCAAATGCTTTTAAAGTAAGAACCAGTGTGAGAAATATTTGGCAGTGTGTCCATATGGAACGTACCACTGAGCCACGCCGTCACGGAGGTGGAAAAAACAGTAATTTTGGAACAGTCTGCCCCTACATATCCGCCTTGTGGACAATTTTGAACATTTTAAATCTGTACTTAAGACGCATCTTTTTAAATTAGCTTTTGATATGTAATGCTTAATTCTTATGATTATTTATTTTTTTTTTACTCTTGTTTTTGTTAACAATATTTTTAAGTATCAATTGTTACGCGCTTTTGATCATATTTGCATGGAAAAGGCGCGTTATAAATTTTTAATTATTATGAATTATTAGGTGACTTACAATTTGGTGACATTCCAAAGGGAACCTTAAGGTTGGCAATTTCACGTGCCTTGAACAATAATATGTTGTCTGGTTAAAAATGCTCCTGAAAATATCAGCACTGCTGCCAAAGAAAGATTTACTGTGGAGAATATGGCCTACACTCAAATGTTCACATATTATCTCCATGCCAAAGATACTTTTAAACTCAAATTCTGTGAAGAATGTGGTTTGAAGTTACCATTTCATTTATATGGTCATGCACCAGTTGGAGGAAGATGCATTGAACTCTTGTGTTTTCACAGTTCAGCTAACATAACAGTTTACCTATTAGCTGGGCTACATGGGGTAGAATATATGAATACAGTACATGGTGCATCAGTCACTATACAATTTCTTCGCTTCTTCTGTGAAGCAGGAAGTGCAGCCAACATAGAAACTGCAAGACCTGCGCTTCAAGTAGGGGACATTGCTGTGATGGATAACTGGACTATTCACAATTTTGCTGGTGGGGAAGCATTACAAGAATGGTCAAATAAGAGAAACATTGAGCTTGTCTACACACCAACTTATTCTCTGGATTTTAATCCTGCAGAGTTCGTTTTTAACAAAATGAGGAGCATGATGCATTATCATCTTTGGGATCTAACAAATGAGAACATTGAACTTGCTGCTCATGAAGCTGTAGACCACATAACATCACATGATATGGCAAATTGTTTTAGACACATGTCCTACATTAATACTTAGCAAGAGAAAATAAAGTGTTTCTCTTTCCGCAGAGTTGTTAGCTCCATATACTGTATAAACTATAAATATTCTGGTGAATTCTGTTTGTGAACCCTTGTCAAACACGAGTGTACGACTGATTAAAAGCCTTCTATTATTTCAGTGTTTGCTTTCGTTGCATTTGTGTAATAATATATTAACACATTTATCCTACAACAACAGCAACTTTAATAAAGGGTTAAAACTAAATGGATGCAGAGTATATGCTCAAAACCTCAACAATTTGTGCAGACACTTGCACACACATACTGACACTAGTTGAGGCAAACAAAATATGTTTTGAAAGCAACTCAATTGCATGACAAAATTTGGTACTTTAAAGTTCACGTGTTATTATTCCTTGCTAAATCAATAATTGCCTCAAAAAATAGGCCAAAACATCTGATAAAGAAGTGGCTACTTCTTTACAGTCTTGAAATAGTGCAGTATTGTGCAAAAGTAATGCAAGCGTATTTAACTGAAATTAGCGACTTTTCTTGGCTTTTCGATGGAAGCGAATTTTCAACAAAAGGTCACGATAATTTGTGATGCCTATAATGTTTCCAACTACAACTTGTGTGTCTCGATCTTCCTAGATTTTTCTCAGCCTTTTACCGGTAGTATAGAAAACGAAGACCCCGAAAACGAAGACCCCCTACGAAAACAAAGACCTGCGAAAACGAAGACCCCTATGAAATGAAGACCTACGAAAATGAAGACCCCTTTATTTTTTGTAGGAAACGAAATAATTTCAATATAACTCTTCTCGGCCAGAACTGATGAATAATAGCGGTTCATCCAAATATATATAGACCAAGCCTGAAAATAGACATTAAGAAGGATTTGAGATCTAGATCTATCATCATATGGAAAATCAATAAAATTAAATACTAACACAAATGTAAGACATGTAATGGTTGCTCTTCGTAACGAGTTCAATCGAAATAAAGAAACTGAAACTATTTTAAATAAATATTAAAGCAATTATTAAATTAAGCTTTGGTAAGATATGAAGAATTCTACAAATCTCGGAGGATGTTATCCACCTCGGCCATTGGCTTTGGTGAATAGCAGCTAGCTTGATCTGCAGAATTCTTCTTTTCCTACTCGGTCTCATTCAATAATTGCTAATAATGGAATTATTTCAACATTTGTAAAGTTTTCTTTCATGTCAATGTGTGTTATGCATCAAATTTGAAAGGGGCAGCAGCATTTCCTGGTTTCAAGTCACGATGGATGATATCATTTTCATGAAGATACTTGACACCAAGGTACCCTGGTTGCAGTTTTTCTTGATTTTTCTCTGTTTGAGATGAGAAAACCATAGTCAAGAGTGGCGAATGCGAGTCGCGGAGAAAAATCCAGAAAACCTCTGGAACCAGGGTAACACCAAGAACAACATGCTCCATCAGCTATTTTCTTTGTAAACATGAGAATCCAACAACATACTGCCCGTCGCTTGAGACAAATCAAGTTTCAGGAAATCCCGCAAAGAGCTTAGATGATGTTAATTTACACCAAAAGCCCAAGATTTACTCCGGCATCATGGCT